>JAECUM010029203.1:63364-165864 GCA_016617855.1 Megalonaias nervosa | reverse complement strand
GATGGAAAGGGAACTTCTGCTATATTTTCAAAGTTGCCATTGTATGTAATATAACAACTGTGGTGAAATGAAATAAGAAAAGATATAATTGTTTTATACAATTTTAATAATATTTCATCATACTTTTAATAATCTGACATTAAAATATCCAAAACATTAGTCTAAAGTGACTATTTTTAACTTTATACACAAACAGACTTCTCGTTTTCTTTGACAACTTTGATTATTCTAGCAGGAGATGTAATATCATCTAGATATATGGATCAAGCTTGGAACCTGACTTATTAAATGCACTTAGCAAGCTTCTGTATGATTAAGATTACATCTGGTAAAGAAAGAGGCAAAACTATGGTTAAAGTCTAGTAACAAATATAACAGATATGAACAAAGTAAGGCAGACGTTCTGGTCAGCAAGACTGACTAACTTCCAATTGCGATATTTCAAAATAAAAATTCTGGGGCCACCAACAAAAGATGGGTCTGCTGAGTTGCCCTAATCAATATTGCAGAATCTTACCTGGGAGGTCATAGTATCATTGATAAATGTGAGGTAAATTCACTGCCCTTTTCCAGCATGTACTGAATGAGATGTTACTCGATATGTCAATGAAAATGATGTTAAAATAGTTTATGTGCAAAACAAATTATGTACTTTCAGCTACATTTAAAGACAATGACCTGAAAACTTATGGAGCTACAGACATTAGCTATGTGTAAGATAATTTGCAAAATGCACTTTAGATATGTAATACCATTACATACATTTCTGGGATGTACATTTTGGATTTACTGATATCTAATTACTACATATTTATATTTTTTCTCCATAATCCCCAGGTCAATATGCAAAGAGCTGACCAAACAATCAAATCTAAAAATCAAAATCTTAACAATCTGGAAATCAGTGGTTTTCTCATCAACAAAGAGGAATTTTCAAATATGTCAAAACTGGAAACATTTCTAATAATACCTTAAATTAAATAAATGATGTTATGTTCATACACTGTGTAAGTGAATAAAATAAAAAAATTAAAACATGTGTACATTAATTTGGGATGAATCATCACCAAATGTACATCTGAATTGACCATCCTTTGATATACTCCAAAATAAAAGTATTACCCAGGCAATTCAAAGAATCTAAATTTGTGTTACTATTCATTTTTACCATTTCACATCCTTGTAAATGAAAACAGAGAAGTAAATTAAAATTGCAGATAGAACTTGACAACATATCCCAAGATGGTGAGGGGGAAACACGTCAAAACTTTAAAGGAAGGTGCCAGCAATCATCAAATGAGCAGCCCTTAAGTTTATAACTCTTAAGTTGGCTACGAGTTCTATTAAAATTATATATCTGGTGACTGAAAAGTTATTAAATAGTAATTGTCTACCAATTTTGGTCCAAAACTAATGAGATACTTTTGCAGTGTACTGAAACATATTTTCAGACCTGTGCAAATGATATCGCTATTTCTGCCATGCTGGCAATGCATCTTCTGGTTTAGATGACACGCCTGACCCACTTAATTCAAAATTCATTTTCTGGCAAGGCACATTAGTTAAAATTTTCAAAAATATCCTAAAAGGGGTTCAGATGTTGCCATTTCTAAAAAATGTATGTGTTAAACATGTATTTGGCAGATTAAAAGGATCAAATTCAATTTGGGCATTATCTTGGTCTTTTACTCACCTTAAAACTTGCGCTAAACTATAACAAGGCCAGATACGGAAGATTTGGAGTTATGACTTTGTATAATTACTAATAATTCCATGCAAAAAGCGATCACATGAGTAACAGGTATTGTGCAAAAATACACCCGTTTTGGATTCCGGGTCCAATGTAGTTTTAAACCCGCCCACCCCCACCCGTTTGAGCACAGCTACTATATCCGTAATGCTGTGCAGAACGAACAATAGCTTCAACTGGAACCGTTCTCGCAAGTCAACTTTTGTTATGATTTAATTAATTTATTTATGAAATGACAGCAACATAATTATCCAGGCTAATTTCACAAAGCAGCGGCAAACGTGAAAAGGATCTGTTATTGTCGATAGTCCATTACTGTCGCACGCCCTGTAGGAGCAGTACTGCATTATAAGATATTAACTTTATTATTTCATGAAGTTAAAAGATCCTCATAGATTTCACCTCACCCTAACAAGGTGTCACTTCAGAAAAACCCGGATGCAAAAACTGTCATCAATAATGTCATTTGTGGTTACCACCATTCTCAGCTTCTTTTCCGTAGTGCAGCAGCAGCAGCCTACAAGGGTATGACTAAAACACGCAATGGAAACAAATGGAACGCAATGAAGTATAATACGCAATCAAAATCAACAAATTGTATACTAATGCTGTTTCGTCATTATTTTAACTAAATATGATTTCAACTGATAAATTTACATCAAAACATGAAAGATCAATACTTGTTTTACATAATGGTGCAAATTTACTCAAATAATTTTTCACTTAAATGTGACTGACCTGCTGCGCAATGAAAATCATTATACGCAATGGAGATTTCAGAAGTTAGTCAGTTTATTTAGTGGTCTTTATCTCGAAGTATGGATACATGTTTTATTGGTTATTTTTATATTATTAATTTAACTGAAAAATGTTTTTCGTATGACAATGACCGGTCTGATGCGCAACGGAAATCGACAAATGCAATGGAACTGTCATATCTTTCTTCAAAGAATATTCAAAAATACGTGTATAAGTTAAGAAGTATAGTTTTAATATATTTATGTTGCGGTTTCTTGTGGAGAAAATTTTGCAAATGGGAATGATCAATCGTGATATAATGGCCATTGCCGATTTTTTTTATAGTATAAAGCTTTAGAGTAATGGGGAAAAAACTACGCAATGGAAAATATTTATTTTGATATTAAGTGAGTTAATTACAACAAATATAAATAAAACAGAACAAGATCTGATTTATTTAAATTTTTGTTAAACAATGAACAATTTGTAAAGGGAAATATCTTTCATTTGTATTTATTTGTTGTCATGCTCATTAAGGTCATTGTCAAAGTCATAATTTCCTGTACGTTGGTGTCTATTTAAGACAGGTGAGCTTGTGCTTTATGTTTGTCAAGCTTGGTGTTTTAAGTTATGTAATTCACTCAGTGCCATTATGGAAAAGCAGATATTATCATTTGCTTACAAGATGTATGGCATATGGTGATAGTTATTTAAGCAAACTGGAACGGTTTGATTGAGGAAAATAAAAAGAGACCCAGGTTTGTGATGACGATGTCAATATGAACAAATTACTTTGGAATGTTAAAGTAATTAGTTATAATTTTTTTAATAAAAATTGACGCTTGCCAATTCGATTAAATTGAACTAATTATTCATTAGAAATTCGTATGGGAAATAAACACAAACGAATGAAAAGAAGAACACATACTTTACAAAAGATACAATCCATCCTACAATTTACATCACACACGTAGCACTTTTTCTTCGTCCATGATTACCGTGAACAAGTAGGATGGCTCCTGAGAAATATTTAATATATTTATATTACCTAATGTAATTGCTCTCTCTCTCTCTCTCTCTCTCTCTCTCTCTCTCTCTCTGTACTGAATGAGTCAAGACGATTAAAGCCGCCAAGCCGATCTGTGCAGATACTTGTAATTTAAATATAATAAAATATATTAGATATTTTGGAAATAATAAAATAGTGCAACACAATTCCTTGGCTAATCATCAACAACAACAATCAAAAGAAATTTGTAAAAAATATTATTAAAGTTCAACTGAATGTTAAAAGTAACATTTTATTTAATTAAGTAAATCAGAAACTTTCACTCAAGATTATGTTCTATATTATGCATAACGCTGATAATATGTATATGATGATGAACTCCTTTCATTAACCTTCATTATTTAAAAAAAATCACTTAAAATCAAAATAAATCATTTCCATTTTTATTTTGTTTCCATTTCTGTAAAGAGTTTATACTATACAAAAATTCGGCAATAACTATTATTTCATTGCTTATCATTTTCATTTGCAGAATTTTCTCCACAAGAAACCGTAAAATAAATATGTTCAAACTATAATTCTTAACTTAAAAACGTATTTCTTAATATATACTTCGGAGGGGGATCTTAACATAATTCAATGCGTTTGCCTATTTCCACTGCGCATCAGGCCGGTCACCGTCATTCGAAACACATTTTTCAATTTAGTGATTAATATAAAAATTACCAATTAAATAATTCTCCACACTTCGAGATATAGACCACTAAATAAAATTTACTAACTTCTGAAATCTCCATTGCGTATAATGAAACTAAGTATTACATTTTATGTTTGAACGTCAGTTTATCACCAGAAATCATATTTAGTTCAAATAGTAACAAAACAGTGTTAATCTACAATTTGTTGATTTCCGTTGCGTATTTAATTCCATTGCATTCCATTTTTATATTTTTTTATTTTTTTTTATTGCGTATTCTAGTCATACCGGCAGATAATGCCACTTACGTACGGTATTACAGTAGCTTTCTTGTTGAATTGATTTTTATTAATATGCCTTTAAATTTGTTGAACAATAATGTGATGTTTTGTTTGTTTTTATATTTCCACTACTTTGTTATTTTTAAACAAAGTAATGAAAGTATTCACATTTTCAATGATATTGTTAACTATGGTCAATAAGTCACGTGAGACTTAAAATGGCGGCTTTCACGTGAATGCAGTCGGCATATCCTTAAAAATATCTTTTTAGTTTTAACGTGAATATTACACGAGTATCCTTCTGTTTAAACATTACAACATACCATTAGTATAAAAGTTTTCGCCCATCATGACGGATAAAGACTATGCTCCGCTAACAACTGCGTGTGTTCGGTCATTGAATGATAAATTGTACGAGAAAAGAAAAGTCGCGGCTCTCGATATTGAAAGGTAGTGTAAAATGAACTGTTTGATCTAATTTAAAAATGACATCCAGGGTTGCATCACATGGACTTGACGCTAATGTTTTTGTTTATATGATTATGTTATATTTGTTCATATTAAAATAAAAATCACTAGGGAAGACTTTTCGCAGGGTGGGTGGTAGTTGTCCAAAACCAAGGGAGATAACTCTGCAGCTGTATTCTCTTACCGCTTAAGAGCAGTGGCCTGCTTTTATGGTATATAGTCAGATAAATTTCAAGATATTGAAATCCAAAGATATTTAGAACCAGATTGAAAAAATAGATGGAGACACTTTTTTGATAAGCGGCACACGATTCTTCTAAATTTAATTCTGTGAATATTAACATTAGATCATAATCATATTAATAAGCCATGATCTGTCAACCAGTTCCAAGTTATCTAAATATATTCTGTAGTATCAAAAGAACCTTGGTGTGCATACAAAGCCTCAGCTTTTTAATTTCACTGGGTCATTTTAGACATATTGAAATTACCAGTGAATAGGTCAAGTTTTGCCTTAGATGTGTTATTGTGTGAAACTCGGCCTATGAGGATAGTTTCATATCTATATTGTTTTTCATTCAGAGAAACAGTATAGATGCATAGTGCCAGTTCTTCAGGGTTTTCCATATAATTTTAAAACTTGCAGTTTTGGATTACTTCTGTTCAAAAGTTGCAGCTCCAGCCCTAAAAATAGGAGTTCTGCAATAACTCATAACATTATGCAGGTATTGCTGTGTCACCAATATAAAAATTCAACAGACTGTTAATGTTGATTTATTGTGAAATATTAAGTATTGTAATAAAATAATGAAAATGTAAGACAATTTAGAGCAGTGTTAAATGTGATTATTTGAGATCTTATGACTATAACTATTCTCAGTGTTTACTTTGCCATTCTTTATGTGCAGCTAGAATGAATCAAGGAAAATATAAGTTTCTATTCAATATTAATTTATCTAATAGCTTAATTCCATTGTCAGTAAAATAAATTTGCCATTACTCTGGAAGAAGAAAGAAAGGACCATATTCCATTTACTTGTTTTCTTTCTTCTTCAAGCAATGGCATATTACATTCACATTTTCTAAAAGGAGTTTTTAGCAACTTCTCCACAGCAGATCAACCATGGCTGATAAATAAATATAGAAAGGGGATCATTGTAGGGGAAAATGAGGGGCATAACAGGGATGCATTACATCCAGAAATTGGTGTGACCTATTGAGACCTGATCACCCTCATCATTTTTGTCACATTTTGCAGATTTAAATATCCATGGCCCTTTGTTTCGATGTATTTTTGCGATGAGAAATTTTGCTCATAAGCCTTCATCATTACTGGTAAAAGAGCAACAGCATATCTACCACCTTGCACTTGGCACCAAAGAATTTAATTCCGAGTTGCATTAAAAAAGTACCATGATAATCATATAAGAAACAAAAGTACATGACACCAAAATCAGCTTTTTTTTGTCTTGTGCATGGGACCTTGTATTCCAGCAACAAAGAAAATAGCTTGACACTATTTTTCTAAATACTTTATATTTTATATTTTATATATATTTTATATTTATATTTATATTTTTTATCAAATGTATGTGTTCCAGTCACTGAATAAGGATTTTAAATTATGGTGAATTAAAAGGGTGTCATAGCATACTTGTAATTAGTTTTAATCAATTATACATCAACAATAAATGAACAGCTGCCATAATATCCTTATCTGCCAAGATCTAACCTGTGCAGCTTTACCAAATCCGTTGACAATCACATGAACTCTGTTTGATAGCCTGTACACACATGATTGATACTTGCTTTGTGCAAATGGAACAGACAGAAGAGAAGTTCACCTACAAATCTTGCATCATGAAGACTCAACAATTGGAATTTTCATGCATCAAAAACTAACATTACACCTATTTAATCATGTTTTTAGTGTACTTACATCTCTATTAAACAACAGCTTTATTACATCATTCCATTGTATATGTGATAAATAGCTTTGAAACTGATGCAAGACATGATTCTTTCAGTTCTACTTCTGGTTGCAATTGAGCTGAATTTTATTTTGCTTATATAAATGTTTCATTGCCAGCCTGAACCATAATTAAAATATTGTGTCCATTTTAAAACATCCATATTTATTCACTGAGAGATTGGTATATATTTGTCTTTTGTAGAAAATGTCAGAACATTCTATTTTTTTTTTTTGACCAAAGAAACCTTTTGAGGACATATTCATCCCAATTGTGACATGAAGCTGAAGTGAAATAATCATGTCTCGCATGGATTCACTTATTTCAAAGTCATTTTTCACTTTTACGAGTGGAACAGTACAAAGATATGCTATTGGATGGAGATGGAGATGCACCATAAAACATTCTGATAGCATTTATTCTATAAAAATGCAGCTAGATATCCCAGTTTTAAGATCCAACTATGCAACTACCTGGCAAATAGTGTTCAGCCTTGTGATTTTTTTTTTAAATAATCGGACAAACAGTGGTATTAAGTTTAAGTCTCCATTGGTTGCAGTAGCTTGGTCTATTTTACAAGATTCAGCCAGACATTAAAAATTGGCCTTCCATTGATTGCCACTGTACATTGGTTTGAATTTTGTAATTTATACTTATATGTCTGGTGCAAATGCAAATAACTTAGACTCTGATCTGCCAGATCATTATGTAATGGCAGATCTGGGTGATTTCAGTTAGGCTTGACTTATAAGTGACTATATATAGTACCTTTTACCTCTACATATATATCAGAGGTCTCACTAGGATTTTAAAACTTGGAGTCCAGGACTCCTATTTTGGTAAAAATAGGGAGTCCCACCAGCAAAAGTTGCAGTCCCCATGTGCAATGTCGGGCAAACGTGAAGTGGCTAAATGTCCAGATGAGAAGAACAAATGTATGTCTTTGAGTTTAATTTCCCAAATTCTTTACACCACTGACATGTAGCTCTTGCTTGTCCATTAGAATGAGACTGAAGTTTGTCAATTCAAGGAAAGGTCTTATTCCAAACACTGAGCCTGGCATCACACACTTTCTTACACTTGGCTACTCTTCGATTGAACTATAAGTTCTAGCAACTTCATTACTCTTCTTAATCTCATTACAATCTTTAACCCTAGAATACTCATCCAAATTTTACAAATGGCATTTTGTCTAAGTCTCGACATGTGTTGATTTCGAGGTCACACACACTACTTATTCTGCTACACTAGGATACAAACACAATAATGAAAGCTAAATTTGTTCACTTGATGTACTCTTATAATGACCACATGCACAACACTGGGTCATTCTGCGTCTGAATTCAGTCATTATAAATATCAATATCAGCATATTTTCACACCACTCAGCAGCTATAATAGTCAAAGTCTTTGAACTTTACGCCCAGCTATTGCATCATGTTCTTTTGATGTACTCTTTATAATGACAACATGTACATCTGGGGGTCTTTCAGTCACTGAATTCTGTCATAGTAAATATCAGTACAGCTCAGATGATTACTTGATCAACACATTTTCCCACTCAGCAGGTGGTTGAAGCAGGACTGGCAAGCCTTTGAATTTGCCACCCAGCTATTGCATGCATACAGAGGACTCCTGTGTAAGTGATCTTTTTTTGCGTCCCAGATAAAAAATTTGCATCCTAATATGCGTAATTAAGCATGTCCGAGACCTCTGTATGTGTATTCCTTTTTTTAGAAGTCAGTAGCTATTTCATGGCAGATGTGAATCTAATGAAATATATGTTTCTGCTTAAGTAACTTTACAGACATAATGTGAAAACTTAACTCTTGACTTTCATATCCTTTCATTATTTTTTTTAAATGTTTCATATCAATATTGACATTCTGACAAAGAAGTCATCATAGTTTTGCAAAATTATGAATGATACCAGTTTATAATTTGCTATGATGTCATCACTGGCATTCAGATAATTAAAAACTACAATCATTTAATAATTTAACTGGAAGCAAATATGATTGCATTAGTCAAAAACTTGGCAGTTTACGCAGTTGTTTGTCCTTGTTTGTCCCTTTGTGTGGTCCTAGAACTATAGGTCGGAATGTTAAATCTAGCAGTATATTTCATCAGTGGTTATTACTGCCTATTAAATGAATAATCACTACATCACACACACACACACACACACAGAGTTACATGAGGTAAGTGATTGATTTGTTGAGGTGAAAGTATTACTGGAGATCTGCTTTTGATTTCAGAATGGTAAAAGAGTTCGTTCTTAGCAACCAAACATCTCAGATCAAGAGGATTATGAAGGTTCTTGGTGATGACTTTGCCCTCTCTCAGAATCCAAACACCCGAAAGGGAGGCTTAATTGGACTAGCAGCAACAGCCATTGCTCTTGGAAAGGTATCGACAGTGTAACATAAATTATTTCATACCTGTATTGGTTACATTTGTGATTTTTACTTGTGTTTTAGTTATTTTCTCTGATTTGTTTTTTTGTTGAACTATGACTTCAGAATGTAATAAGTGTAAATGCTTCGAGGTTACTGATGACTTACAGGAAATGTGACTGTCATGTACCAAGTGCAGTTCTTTAAAGTGTGCAGTGTCCGTTCTCTGTGCTCAGAAGAGACATGGTACAGCATTCTTTAGTTGAGGATCAAAGGAAAAAAGAGGCCTAACTCATGGTATATAGACATTTATCCAGATCCATAGAGCCCATGGCAAGAATTAGGGGCATACAGTTTAACCATTGTATTAATTCATTGTGGTAAATACAGATCCTGCTTGTATGACTACAACAGTGTTTTGCCAGTTAACTGTTTTTTGGGGAGTATGTTTATAAATACTATGCAACTACCATATATACTCGCCAGCTTGAGAGTTACCATACCACTCATTAGAGAATACAGGAACTTCCCAGTATTTTTTGTCCCATGCCACGGTGGATATCCCAATTGACCCAAGGAATGAAGACATTTTACAGAGTGAGTTTAAGCGACTTCACTCTAAGCAGCGGAGATGGATTTGAAAGCTGAACTTTCACTTCATTTACTCCAGGCTCTTCTTGGTTCCAAAGGCCAGTGGGAAAAACAGACAGAGCTGACTCAACCAGATCATTGCCCCAAGGGCCAAGATAGAAGAGGCATGGTCAGTGCTTCATAAACATAGGGGATGAGGTTGCAATGAGAGAACAGTCATTTCTTCCCTCTCCTTAAATGATCCATCAAGAGAGACAATGTTGAAGGACTTAATACCTTTTCTCATTTGCCATCTAAGATGCATGGAAGCATCCCTGGTGTCTGATTGCAGCTCATCCTGCCAGACAAGGTGGGAAAGCATGATGTAACCTCTCAAGCACAGGCATCATGGCTCATGTAGACCATTTGGTTGGCGTATATTCAGTACACTATTTTAAATATTAAAGTATCTGTAATTGATGCTTTATTCTTTTATGGTTTATCTGTACTAATAGGACACCATTTTGTTTATAATCTAAACTTCTTGGTCATGACTGGTAGAAAAAAAAAATCATTCACTTTGCATCATGGTTGGACTGGAAAATTTCATTTTACATCAGTCTTGACAAGGCAGCATATTTCTGATGCTGGGTGAAAGTTTGTCTTTCTTCCCATTACATAATGCAACACAAGTATGAAAATTCAATAAATATTTTCATGGAAAAGTATGCAACATGTAACTACATTCAAACCTGCCCTAATGGACACCTTTACTCAGCAGTAACTTATTCACAACAGCTATTCTAATTGACCCCTTTGCCTGGCAAATTTGCTGTAAAATGTCCTGTGTGTACTGATCACTTGCCTTCTGCAGTCAGTGACCAGGCGTTTTCTAACAGTGGTATCTACCTGCCTTAAGTGGTCATCAGAGCATATCTACATTCAGTCTATGCAAACTGAATTTTTACTTCATGAGGAAGGCATTGTTTACATAATGGAATATCATGTGAATCAATGTGCATATATTTATTATTCTCTTGTACTCACAATTCCAGTCACACTGACAATATAAATGTGTGTCAGTATATCAAATTCAAAGGTGAGGCAGTTTTCATCATTACGGTAGAGGGTCAAAGCAATTTGTTCACTGAATAGTGGGAAAAGTAGTTGTGCTATCTCAGCAGAAATAGAAGCCACCTCTTGTGATAGTGTGACAGGTATTAAAGATATCTTTATCTGTTTGCCTGTGACTTATAGCTATCTCTGAAGAAAAGTATGTCTTTGAGAAGAGATACAAGTTGCATCCTTTTTCATTAGGGTTAGGGGTCATTCAGTATTTAAAACATGTCTGTACAGGAGATAGAGAATTTCGGTTCATGGAACACAATAGCCATATATGGCTTCTTTTGACTTTCTTTTCATCACAGGCTTCTCACATAAATTGACTGTCTTTTGATCCTAGTGAGTTGAGTAACTGACTCGAACAAACTAAGATCAGTGGATGAATGATTTCATTTATTGGATGGATTAATGCAAGCAGGATATAGTAATCTTGTGTGGAACATAAATTTAGGAGAGACCAACATATACCCATAATTATGATTTTGTTGTACAGTGCACGTAAAACAATCTTGATAATAACAATAGTAATAATAATAATAATTATAATATTAATCAGTGTATGGTATTTTTTCAGAAACCAATTTTAAAGGTAAACCTGTTTACAGCAGTCACCTGTGTGCAATGGCCAGTTTTACCATTTCCCATGAGTGGCTGCAAGTGACAGGTTTGACTGTAATTGTTAAATTATTAATATTTTCATTTTAAAATCAATGGAATGTTAAGAAATTGATATGATAAAACTTATATCAGTGTTATTTAAAATAATTATGACTAATCATCAGTCATTGTGCACAAGCACCTTGTCAGTAACATAAGAGAACAGATGTCTGACTTTAACTGTCACTGTCCATTTGTTCCATTTTTCCACACAGTAGAATATATATATATATATATATATATATATATATATATATATATATATATATATATATATATTATGTTTATAAGAACCTATCATATTCTTCTGTAATGATCAGAAGACTTCCTTAGCACACACAGTGCTTATAGTTTACAAAGGAAGTAAGCTCGTCACATAATCAATTGGTTTCAGTCTGATGCCCTTTCCAGTATATTTTGTAATCTGTGAGAGAGAAACCAGAATTGTTCCCATACTATTTTTACCTTATGGCAACCAGGTGTCACAAAGACTTGAGCTTTTTGGAACAAATGTCAGTGTGCTGAGTTTAGAAATCAACAAATATTTGTGATATTTTTGTGTATAAACTCCATTATGTGGACACTGGCTGGGGGTAAAATTTGGGTTTTTGCACTAATATGCCAGCCACAATCTGTGTTAGAGAGATGATGGACCTAGAGGGGTAGTTGTTAATATAAAGCATGTGGCAGCTGGTTGAGGGAGATGGCATTCAAGATGGTCCCACTGTAACTAGTCCAGTGATTGATACAGATTCTAACTGAATTAACCAGGTGCTAAATTCAGATAAGAGAAGCAGAATTATCAGAACCTGGATATAGTACAGATGCATACAGAAGCTGATTTTTAACAAACATTGGTTTATCTTTTACTCAGGACTCCAGTATATATGTCAGTGAGCTAGTAAAGCCAGTTCTTGCCTGTTTCCATGACCAGGACAGTCGTGTGCGATATTATGCATGTGAGGCTCTGTACAACATTGTCAAAGTGACTCGTGGCTCAGTTCTTCCCTTCTTCAATGAGATTTTTGATGGACTCAGTAAGGCAAGTATTGATATATTGGAATTATGTAATATACTATGACAAGTGATAAGAATTCTGTATAGTCCAATACAAAACATTGGAGTTTGCATCAGTAATTTTCAGTTCAGTCTCCTAGTCTAATTCAGTACTACGCACACTATCTTGAAAGTTCTCCTTTAGAATCAAAGCTTCAGTGGTGCACAGCTCATCAATTTAGTAATCTAGGACTACATGTTGTATTAAAGTTCAGGTCAGATAGTGATATTCTTTGTATTACTGTAACAGTGTTCTGCATGGGAGTTATTAATAATAATTTTTAAAAATATTTCTAATTTAAAAAAAATAATTTTACAGATTTTTGTATAAAGTACCAGTAGTTCAATTACTCATCCAGACATGATACATTATTCATTGTCATGCATTTTTGTTTCTGACCCTCTTTTCACAAAAAGACACAAGTTTATATTGGGAGTGGGTGGGGCATGATGAGTATAAATTTTATTTACTAGCCCAGCAAGTACAATGCTGGTTAAAAGAATGACCTCAAAATTAAACTTTTTTAATTCTGGTTTTTCTTTTCAAAGTTGGGTAAATTGCCACATTGCAGACATTTAGCAATATGGCTAAATTTGTTAAAGCTATGTTAAAATACAAAAACATAATACACAACACACAAAAATTGGGCTTAGTAACTTACCTGTACATAAAATTTTACTTGTCTAATAATAGATTTTAGTCTCTTGAGACAGCTGGGGTCTGGAATTGTCTTCCCCAGTTTTATATATAAAGCTTTTTAAAAGTTGTATGTTTATGGAAAATATGTTACACAGTTGCACACAAAACCTTAATAGTACAAAATTCTTTTATGTGCATATACATGAAATGGTGAGCATACATGTTGCTTATGGTCTATTCCTCTTGTGACAAAAAGAAAATATTATTTTAGCATCAGAAGTGGACTTTAAATTGTTGTTCTTACATGTCTTAAAGGAGTTTGTTATTTTTATATCCAAATTCTTTTTTGTAGTTGGCTGCAGATCCTGATCAAAATGTGAAAAACGGGACAGAACTTCTTGATAGACTCATAAAGGTAACCTTATGATAATAGTAAATGAAGGACTTGAACATTTCTTAAACTCTTGCCTTGTTCTTAAGTACTATTTGAAATGCTTTGAGAAGAGCCATGGGTCGTGACATTTTTTTCCTCCCAGTTAAGGCAGGAAAATTTTATATAACCCCTCAAGTTCTGGCTTCCTGGCTGAAGTGGGTAATACATTTTTCATATTCAGAATTGTCACTGGATCAGATATGCCTCATGACAATTTCTGCTGATGAGATTAGAGTGAGTCGTGCATTCCAAGACAACATTTCAATCCAAGATATAATAAAACAGTTTTCTGTAATGCGCACTCAACCTTCTCCAGTTTCTGTCTTTGAGATCTAGCATTGCAGAGACAAGAGTTGAATCTGGTGGACGCAGTGGCTGCAGCCCAAATGACCACCATTTTAGGTTGGCACAATCTCATAGCAGACGTACGTTGATTGCTTTTACTGGATTCATCAAGGTTTTCTTTCCATCAGTAGGGAAAAGTCACACTTTTCTCCATCTCTGAATATGAGCCTAATGTTTTTGCTGGATTCATCAAGGTTTTCTTTCTGTGAGGAAAAGTTGCTCTTTTCGCCATCCCTGATTTAATGTTGTCATGTGATACATGACCATTAGTTGTGCAACCATCATTTTACAAAAACAGTTTATCATTCTTATATTAGAATGAGAGAAGAGAGAAAATCCAATCCACATAACTGCACTCAATGACCCTCAAAAACATCACTATGCTTATAATGTCATTAATGTTTGCAATATTTCTGAGAATTTTAATATTATGAAAGGAAGTTTTATTGACTCTATCAGCAGCAAATTTAGCTTACAACAAATTATTTTTAGTAAACTAAACTCTTATGCTCATTCTGATTAAGTAAAAATTTGGGAAATTTATCCATGACTCCCAATTTTATTATGAATTGAGAGAAATTGATCCATTATATGCATTGGTGTGTGATAGGGAAATTCTACCCCTGTAGTCAGAATTTGTGGGGAGGAACTAGGCAGAGAGCTTTATTCCAGCCTACAAAATATGTGGGTAGGAACTAGACAGAGAGCTTTTTTCCAGCCTACAAAATTTGTGGGTAGGAACTAGGCAGAGCTTCATTCTAGCTTGCAAATTCTTGTTCTTTGGGTGAAATTTCCCAGTACCACACTAGGTCATATGATTGCTTCTTTTAATCTATAATGCCTGTTTTACTGACTTCCTGATGCACAGTGTTTGATGAGATGGTGCAATATGCAATATTTGACTTTACTTTAAGTTCTCAGTTAAAAGTTCTTTAGACAAACTGAATAAAAAGCAACCATTTAAATTTATTTGGTATCAACAAAAATGTGTGTTTGAGAGAGAGAGAATCCAGTGTATTAATTATTAATTCTCATTTTATAGGGAATTTAAAGTCCTGAAACTTAAGATCATTTATACACATATTTTAGAAGTGACAGTAGAAAATATTATTTCTTTAAGCATTGGCAAGTCTGTATACCAGTTAAGCATTGGCAAGTCTGTATACAAATTAAGCATTGGCATGTCTGTATACCAATTAAGCATTGGCATGTCTGTATAACAATTAAGTATTAGCCAATCTGTATACCAACGAAGTATTGGCAAGTCTATATACCAGTTAAGTATTGGCAAGTCTGTATACCAGTGAAGCATTGGCAAGTCTGTATAGCAATTAAACATTGGCAAGGCTATATACCAGTTAAGCATTGGCAAGTCTGTATACCAATGAAACATTGGCAAGTCTGTATAGTAATTAAGCATTGGCAAGGCTATATACTAGTTAAGCATTGGCAAGTCTGTATACCAATGAAGCATTGGCAAGTCTGTATACCAATTAAGCATTGGCAAGTCTGTATACCAATTAAACATTGGAAGGTCTGTATACCAATATGAAAAATTATTTAGTTAACCTTTCTTATGAGATCACACCTTTTGCCAACTTCAGATAGTTTCTTGCTTGAGTCATAGTGTTACATGCTGATACTTGTATAAAAAAAAGTGGTCTTTATGACAGGTGGTCTTTCAAAACAGCAGCTTGGCAAGTCAAGATTTTCTGTATATATTTTACCAGCATTTGAAGTCCATCCATTCCAGTTTTAATTTTAATTCATGCATCTTCATATTTACAGAAGGAAAGATGTACTGAAATCATTTCTTAACATGCAACAGATTTTTAAAAGAAAAATTACAGCCATATTGTAAAGGGTTCTCACATTGGTCAGCTTTCATTTGGAAGTTGAACTTACTCATGGCCAAGTATGTGTAGGTGTGATGACAGGAGTATTGGCATGAACTAATGCCAGGTATTGTAGGTGTGAGGAAAGGTTTATTTGCATGACCTTCCACCAGGTATTGTGTGAAGATAGGAGTATTGGCATTACCTACTAGATGCAGAGTTAAATCTCATTAAACCAAAATTTGTTCCCAAGTGTCAATTTTACAATAAATTGAACCCCATAAAAATAAAACTTAATCTGTGCAGGTGGCCAGCCAATGGTCTTTCAAATGCTTTAAGCAGATTTAAATGAAATCAAATTTAGAAATGCATACAGATGCAATGATGGCCTTGTAATCCAGTCCCAATTCCCCAGATTGTAAATTTTTCCCATTTTGAATGAAAAAATTCCCAAATTAGAACTATTTTATTAGTGTGTTCTTTCCTGTGCTAACTTGAGGAGAGAAATTAAAACAGTGAGTGTATAGCAAAGGATCTATTTACCACAATGAGAGTATAACATGGGATCTAATTACTACAATGAGAGTATAGCAAGGGATCTAATTACTGCCTTAAGTGTATAGCAAGGGATCTAATTACCACAGTAAGTGTATAGCAAGGCATCTAATTACTACAGTGAGCATAGCAAGGGATCAAATTACTACAATGAGTATAGCAAGTGATCTTATTACTACATTAAGTGTATAGCAAGGAATGTAACTACTATAATGAGTATAGCAAGTGATCTAATTACTACAATAAGTGTATAGCAAAGGATCAAATTACTACAATAAGTGTATAGCAAGGGACCTAACTACTATAATGAGTATAGCAAGGGATCTAATTACCACAGTGAGTATGGCAAGGGATCTAATTACAACAGTGAGTATAGCAAGGGATCTAATTACTACAATAGGTGTATAGCAAGGGATCTAATTACCTCAGTGAGTATAGCAAAGGATCTAATTACCACAGTGAGTATAGCAAGGGATCTAATTACTACAGTAGATTATAGCAAGGGATCTAATTACCACAGTGAGTATAATGGTTGTTTTTATGTTCTTTAATTAAACTTATTATTTTCTTACTACAAAAAAGTTCCTGTTCTTTGTATTTTATTCTACTTCCAGGACATTGTTACTGAGAGCTCCTGTTTCGATCTGGTGGCATTTATTCCGCTGCTGCGAGAGAGAATATACACAAAAAATCCATTTGCCAGACAGTTTGTGGTGTCTTGGGTATGTTAACTTAAGTACAGTGCTATACTAGAATAAAGCTCATAAAATAAATAGTGATATACATGTAATCAACTAATGACAGATCAGAGGAAAGCCACAAAGTTTTCAGACATATTCTTTATAAATTTGTCAAATTATTCTATATTATGTTGTCAAATTGAAAAGCTGGACAAAGAGACCTTTGGAATATCGAGTGCAGATTTTGTAATATTGTAAAATTTCCACTATTGGAATGTATTACATTTTGGCCTGCAAAGCATATGCAGACATAGCTAAAATCATTACATTATTTCATATTGCCAGTTGTTTGATCATGCAGGAAATTTTAGCAATGTTGAGGCCTCTGAATGAGGTTATTAAAATAATTTTTTTCAAAATATGTCATCTGCTGAAATAAATATGGCTAAGGCTGTCATAATTTCATGAAACTTTGAAAAAGACATGATACAAAAAGACATATGCTTAAAAAACATGATATGATACAAAAAGATATGATACAAAAAGTGTTTAACTTGTTCAGTGAGAATGCTTCAGTAATCTTTGGCCTCAGCATCCATGGTAAAAATTACTTGGCAGTGACTATTGACAGTACCTGAATCATCTAGTATTCTTAATAAATTTTGTTTGGTTCTGATGAATTTGTACCAGTAATTTAATGTTTTACTTTTATATCCTGATTTTCACCTTTGCAGTAAAAGATGTAACCAGAGTGCAAGAGCTGCTTCCCTTCTGTTTCATAAGCAGTAAATACAGCATGTGGAAGACAAAGTTTTCATCCATTCTGGCTAAACAGACAATATTTGCTAGAAAGTAACACTGGTTGTTTTTATTGCCACTGGTTGTTATTGCCAGTATAAAAATCTTGTATATGAAACTGCTATTATATGACTTGCTAACATTTCAAACCACTCTTATTGGTCACAAAATTTCACAGCTGTAAAAGAAGCATATAGCATATAACTTTTTGGGATAACATAAAAAAAGCATATGGTATATCACTTTTTGGGACAACAAAAAATGGCATATGGTATATAACTTTTTGGGAAAACAAAAAATGCATATGGTATGTAACTTTTTGGGACAACTAGTGATCAGCAATACAAAAACTAGAATGCGGTCAATGGCATACCATTGCTTAGTCCCATGTTTCAAAGCTATGTCGCCAGGGGCATGGCTTAACCCAGAGATCAGTTTTGACAGACTACAAATGTGTGTTTGTCTCGATGTCCAATTAATATATACTTATAGCATATACTTATATATATATATATATATATATATATATATATATATATATATATATATATATATATATATATAAGATGGATGATCTTGATGGTTTCAAGTTAAGAACAAAGAGAAAGTCCCCTACCACAGGGACATGATTCAGGTTCTGTGTTGGATGAATAAGTGCATTTATCACCTTATGCCCATTAAATCTATACTTTGTTATAGACTGCTGATCTTAACAGTTTCCAATTATGACCCAGGGGCAAGTCCCCTACCCAAAGAGGCTTTACCCAGAATCTGTACTGGATACATATCTGATTTTGTTTCTGTATGCCCTTCAGACTGATATATGGTTATAGATATAGATCTCAACAATTTCAAAGCTATGACCCAGGGCCAAGCCCCCTACCCCAGGGTTTGACTCATGGTCTCTATTTGGTACATGCCTGTTTCTTTTGCATCTCATTGTGTCTTTCAAGCATATATGTGTTTAAGGGTGGGGATCTCAATAGTTTACAAGTTAAGACTCATGGAGAAACATTCCCCTCCCCCTGGTCAAAACCTGAGTGTGTTATTCAGAAATCGGTTACATATGTTATAGCCCTGACCATGATGGTGATAATGCTAACTTTCAGATCTACATCTACAATATTTAAGAAATTGATTGTGATTTGTAAAACCCCATCCCACATAGTGCTAGCCCCACCACCAGGGTTCATATAAAATGTTAAAACCATTGTGCACATCTAAGGACCACCTCCAGATATAACCCAAAGTTTTAAGTCTGTATATTTATCACTGTAGGAGAAGATACATTAAATTACTAACAGGTGGATGGACAAACAGACAGACATACATACAGATCAGCAGGATTACATAATCCCCACCTATTTCCAAAAAGCACAGCAATAATTACGTTTCTGCTTGTACATGTAGCTTTGTTGTTTTGACACTTTTCCATTTGCAGCAATAAAATTTCAGGAAGAGCTTCACAGTTACATTCCCTACTCAGGGTACCAAAAGTAAGTCACAGTGATTGACTTTTCATGCTTCAGTTACATTCTCAGCTCATGGAACAATTGCTTGGTAAGGAGGTGAGACTTTCCCACATTGTACAGAATTTAAATTAGCTTACAATTTGTAGAACAGATGGAATTATATTCTTTTTCAATATATATTTTACAGATAGGAGTGTTGGATGCAGTACCTGATATTAACATGTTGGTCCTTCTGCCGGAAATTCTGGATGGATTATTCCAAATTCTTGGGGATTCAAGTCAAGAAATTAGAAAGATGTAATTTTTTTTTATTGTTGTTTCATGCTGCTGAAAAAAATGATCGAGTTCATTCCCTTGGTGATGGTCATTAAAGCACTGTGAATTTGTTGGTTTTTTTTGTGAGTAGCAGTTTTCATGGTTTTGCAAAAAATTACATGTTCACTGGATTTGGGAAGGTATAGCCTCTTGTTTCCATAGAAACATTATTCTTTTGAGCTTCAAATTTATGGCTTGTAGCAACCATGAAATTTAATAATATTGGTAAGTTAAAATGAAAATAAATGAATTCACAGCTTCTCAAACCAAATATGACAGCAGACCTGGAAAACATAAAACCAACAAGCTTGAATTTGAGCATGAGGTTGTGTGTCCACAGCTAAAAACCCTTAATTTTGAAAAGCTTTATTTTTATTGGCTTATAGGTTGCATTGATGGTTATAAAAATACTAGCATACATAGCCTGACTATAGTCTATGCAGCTTTTAATGGCTAAGCAAATATTATCATACTTAGCCTGCCTTTGATCTATGTAGCCATTGATGGTTTTACAAATACCTGCATACTTAGCCTGCCTATGGTCTATGTAATCATTGATGGTTTTAGAAATACTAGGATACTTAGCCTGCCTATGGTCTGTGTAGTCACTGATAGTTTTTACAAATACTAGCTTACTTAGCCTGCCTATGGTCTGTGTAGCCACTGATGGCTTTACAAATACTAGCTTACTTAGCCTGCCTATGGTCTCTGTAGCCATTGATGGTTTTACAAATACTAGCATACATAGCCTGCCCATGTCAGGAGAAGTATTTATTGGTACAGAAAGACTGCTTTGTCTTTCAAAACCACTCATTGTCTTAAAGTAGCAGTTGACAGTTTCATCTTAGCTTCAGTGTTGTTCTTTCTGACTTCATTCAGTCTTGTAACATTGTAACCTTTCTTACACAAGAAATGTTTATGTTTGCCTTATGAAGACTGTCATAGTCACCAGTGACAACTTTCCTGTGCTATCATTTCCAAAAGTCATCAGATCATAAGGATGTAACATGATCAAAAATAAAAAGTTAATTTGATTGAATTAGTCCGATTTTTGTCACCATAACTGTCGATGTTTGACCTAGTTGTATATACTAATCATCATGATCGAGGTCATTAAAAACTGAGGATAATTCAACATGCAAGAAATAATGTACGCTAAAAAGTTATGTTTTAGAACCACTCTTTAATGGAGGATTTCTTACTATACTATTACATTTTATCAGGCATATCTAGTTAACAATATACAGTTTAATTAACTTTATTGAACCTATGTTTTACCAATGATCATTTTTTTAAAAATATTTATGAGGCTTTATTTTCTTGGAACTGCATGTTTAACCAACAGTTTTTAGTGTCTACTATGGTATCTTAATTTGTATACAAAATGCTTTAAATATATTTATCATCAATTCATTTATCTGAAATTAATTATTCTTGGCCTAATTGTTCCAGTAATCTTATGTTTTGTGAGTTGCTTTGATGCCACATGGTGAGAATAATGAATACCTGATACATGTTCCCAATTAATCAAGGAGTGTTATGATTACCTCTCACATAATTAAGCCCAATTAGCAATAGATATACTAAAGAGAGGTGTCAAACAATGAACTTTGTCTTTAGGTAAAAATATTTTTTCATCTGACAGTCATGTTTATCCAGCAATTTTTAGTACAACTGACTTTGTTGGATGAACAGGAGTAGATTGTAATGTAAGCAAGGACCTGTTAATTACAGGTAATCATAATACAGCGGGTGATTCTCTACAGTTTTAATTCATGTGTTTGCTTGAAATAAAAGACTTTGATGGGCTTGGATAATGCAAAACCACTCACTAATGTATTGAATGTGGGCTGTACACTGTGCAGTATTAGCTTCACCTGATTGCATGAGTTAGCATCTATGGCATCTTGATAATTAGCTCTTTCTTTTCAGGTGCCAGGGAGTATTGGCAGAGTTTCTGACTGGAATACAGAAATCAAAATCTGGAGTGAACTATGCTGGCATGGCTAACATCTTGATTATACATAGTCAGAATCCAGGTGAGGATGAAGTGAGATCAGATTTCCACAGGTGGGGGAAGAGTATGCCTGTGGGGTGGGGGAATAGGGAGGGGCAGATGACAATCAAGCTTGTTTCCCATTTCATTAAATCCAATTCCAGGACCAGAACAAGAGGGCAACTACAGATGGGCTACTTATCATTTGTTGAATCATTCAAATTTAGAGTGTGGAATAATGAGTAACAGATTTAATTAAGTTCTAAAAATTCTGAAACACATAGATTGTATTGATAGTTATCCACTTACTGTGAATTCAGTATTTTTCATGGGATACCAGTTTTCCAGTATTAATTGGTGCTTCAAACCAGGAATTTAAAGATCAATGAGCAATGATCCTTCTGTGGAAACATTGGGATTGCTTCCTTAATCTATGAACAATGATCCTTCTGTGGAAACAATCCTCCATCCATAAACAATGATCCAACCATGGAAACAATATAATTCCTTCCTCCATCTATGAATTGAAGTATTGACAATATGTCCTATTTCCCAAAACCTCAAATATTGATCCATTCCATGCATGATATGCATATCAGCCTCTTGATGCAATATGCCAGCTAATGACATCAACATCTATCACAATTCTGATTCTGCATTAATTTGATGAATTTAGAATAGTTTCAAAATAGATTAAAGTTGCAGAAAATGAATGTAAAAATAATAACTCCAGGATTTGTTATATATTTACATATTGTAATCAAGAGAAAATTAAAACTTGATCTGCAATAGTCTCTATGCTTCAGACAGCTTAATGATTGATAAATTCATAGTAAGCCTAAAAGCTGTAGAATTTGGAGGTGGGGTGGTATTAGAAATGGGGCCTCTGCTCAGATTTGTGGGAAAATTATTTCTGGGGAGTAATTGCTAAAATTGGGAATCCTATGTGATATTAGACATGGGCCCATGATCAGTCCTGAGAATCCTCTCTAATGTACCCCTAGTTACCCCCAGTTTAGTCAGGCTAGGAAAGTAGCATGCTTGACTTTGATGTATAATATTCCATGATACAAGATGAGCTGCAGTCTACTGTTAATCATGAAGGGAAGAGGTGGCTACATGGAATGACAAAGACTGACTTTTTGTACCCCAAATGTTGTGCATGGTATTACATGTAATTTAGTATATGCTGTCACGTAGAGTGATATAATTTTTGTCAGAATAACACTGCACTATGTCACTGAACAACACTGACATAGCTCATATCCTGTTACCCAGTGTGATAGAGCCACTGTCAGAATAACACTGCACTATGTCACTGAACAACACTGACATAGATCATATGCTGTTACCTAGTGTCATAGAGCTGCTGTCAAAATAACACTGGCCTTTGTCACTGAACAACACTGACATAGATCATATGCTGTTACCTAGTGTGTTACAGCTACTGTCAGAATAACACTGGCCTATGTCGCTGAACAACACTGACACAAATCATGCTGTTACCTAGTGTGATAGAGCTACTGTCAGAATAACACTGGCCAGTGTCACAGAACAACATTAACATTGATTATATGGGGCACACTTCATTCATGCATAAGGCAAAGAACTAGATCAGTGCACTGTTATAATTTGAGTCAAATCAAGTGTAAGTTCTAAAATTAAGAGAAGATGGCATCCTTCATACGAGAGCTTATTATTTCTCTCATTTTAATGGAGGTTGATCATACAATAAAATGGAATGGAATAAGAGTTTCTACCGTTATTGCAGTCCCAGCTCTTGCACAGTGACTTTAAGTTTTCAGATAATATTTAGTGACTAGCAGTATGCTTCTTACTTACATAAAAAGGTTTTTAGGTAGGCTATGATGACAGCCAATGCTTATTCTGCTGTCTTTTTTGTTTTTGTTAGTCTGATTATAAAGATAACAGCCACCATCTAATAAATCACCTGAAAAAACAAAAACGTAATAAGCACAATAAAAAGTGCTACTCGGCAACACATCTTCCAAAGCTTTAAATTCAGTGAGCATGCAGTAGTTGAAATCAGCAACATGAGATTAACATTCGAATGTGTCTGTACGATAATACAAGTTATGCAGATAATGTGGGCATTTAGTTCCAACTAATTCATTGATGGGTGTCATATTTTAGAATTTGATTACACATTTTTAAATGATGATTATTCACTCTACTCTAATCATCATAATTCCATATAAGATTATTATTTACACACCCCAGGAAATACATACAGCAAAAATCAATGTGAAAATACTTAGACATTTTTTAACTAGTTCAACTTAAATGTGTGATAGAGTACAAATTGGATTGAATGTCATGCTTTGATATGTCACACAGAAGGCTTCACATGTTGAGAAAAAAATTGTACTACCCTGTAATTTATTATGATAGACTTAACATCCTCTTTTCTTGGCCAAGTTTAGTACCTGGCCACCATTGTAAAACTCCATAGCGATCAGTAAGTTTCATTTTTTTGATGACATTTTAGGTGCAGAGCATCTAACAATCAGGATTTTTTAGATTTTGGTTAGAATATATTAGTAAAAATTTGTAACACAACAATACTTAATTTAATTTTAGTAAATGCACCTACATAACTACTTGGTTTTTAAAAGTGGGAGGGGTTTGCAGTTTTATCATAGAAGCTTCATTTTATGACCAGAAAAAAAGAAAGAAAAATGTGTATATTTGTTAAGTATGTCTGATTGTTTTAGCAAATTGTTATATTATTGTTTATATTTAGTAGAATAGCTTAAACAAGGCAATGTTCTGTAATTTGTAATAAAAATATGACTCTAAATAACTATTGTCATGTTCACATATACTTTAATCCAGAGCATTTATTGCATCTTACTTACCATATGGTACTTAAATTTTTAAGATAATAGTTGTATATTTGTAATGTTGTGAAGATGTAGCCTAATATGATCCATGGAGGAAAGAAAACTTTTGCATTCTTAACATTTGTAAAGAACTGACACCAGTGTGCTTACTTCATTACACCCCATGTATCTATTGCTGTGAGTACAGAAAAGTTCTTACCCTGACTACTGTTGTGTGGCACTTGATTTGATGGAACACTGGAATGTGTACATCGAATGCTGAATCAAGTGCATCCATACTCTCACCTAGTGTGAGACATTTACTGTCAGAATAACACTTGCCTATGTAACTGTACAAGTTTAAAATGGATCATATGCTTTCTTTTCGTGTGAAATATTGACTGCCACAATAACACTGAGCCATGTCATTGAACAAGACTAACATGGATCATATTTGTCCAGTAATTCATGAAAAAAATATAGATTGCAATAAAAGTCCTATTTAAAAAAATTATACTATAATTTCTATATTTAAGATGTTTTCTGCCTTCCTAATATGCTAATTTTCTCTTCAGTGTTGCTTAATCTGGTAAATTTGGTGTATCTAGAAATCTGTCGGGTATAATTTATCATCAAAATAAAATGCATATTTTGTCAACATATAACTTGTTTGTAATAAATTGGAGGCATGGTGGACATGTACATTGGGATGATTAGTCTTTCAACTTTTAGTGATTTGAGGTGTACGAATTTCTTTTTTGCTTTAGGAAAATATTCAATTCATGTCCTGTAATTATCCTATATTTGAAGTAATTCTTTTTTTCCCTTATTTCTTGCTCCAGAAGTGAGTATGATCTAAGTGAAAACTAGTGTAATATTTCAAAATGATGTAAATCATGTCGATATGTTCTTCAGATATGTTACCCATAATAATGCATTGGGAGCACATCCACTGCCTAACAAATCCTGGTTGTTTTTAACAATAAAAGTGCTAAGTTTTCTGCCTGTTTTGAGAGGAAGTTGGACAAGAGTGATCTCCCCTACAATAGAGGGGTTGGCACCAAATCCCATCCATATGTCAGTTACTGCTTCAATTTGTGCTAGAAAGCATTCTGTTTTTTGAGACCATACAAATCCAATATCCACTTGGACCCTTTCACTATTGGAGTGATTCATGGTAGTTTTCTTACACAGGGAAATATACATCAGTGACATTTCTGTTTATTTCTTGCTCTGTCTTCATCATGAATGAATATTTTGCACTTCAGTTGTCTAAGTTCATCATACAACAAACATGTCAGCACCATTTTAATAGCTTGCCCTAGGGTTTCTAATAGTTAAGTCATAGTCATAAGTCATAGTTAAAAAAAGAATTACTTCAAATATAGGATAATTACTGGACATGAACAATAGTGCTTGACCATTTCAGTGGAATTCTGTCAGACAAATTTGATTGTTATTATATGAATCGGAACATCTACCAATTTTAACCCCTCATGCTACAAGGCACAGCTGCTGACATTTCACCATAGTCCCAGCTGTCAATAAAGTCTTTGTGTGCCTGGGACTGTCAACCTTCCCTCAGTGCATATGACACAGAAGAACTTTTTTGACATGCAACAACTGCTTCAGAATGTCATAGTAATAGAACTCATGGTTTGTATGGTTAGTTTTTAAGCAGTCTGAACATAGCCTAAATCCTTCCATTGAGAACACTAGTGATACTTCATGTGGTAACAGAACAGCTTAAAATTTGCTTATCTAATGCCATAATTGCATGCATTACGGATCACCTGGCAGAAAGAGAAGCATTTTTCTTCACATCTGCATAATGAAAAATCATCATAGATTGCAGTAGTCCACTAAAGGGGCAACCTTATGTGTCCAGTGACCCAGAGCCTTGCCCTCATTGTCCAGAAGAGATTGGAAAAAATTGGGAAGATCTCTTCCACTTTCTTTCCCTTCATCCCATAGCAGCAATGCCATGATTGTGTTTCCTTCTAACATCCTGATTGAAGCAATCAAACTTTTCCCACAAATGGGAGTCACTGCTGACCTCTGGACAATGCAGGTTGCTTCAGAGGGTCTCCAGACCATGTTCAGTGCCCCTGTCTCATTGTAAATGGTACTCATCATTACAGATATTCCAAGAGGCTTATATAAAACAGACATCTTGCAGCAAGAATCGGCATTCTCCTTTCAGAAGGGCAGTTGACATTGTTCAGAATGCAAACTCACTGTGGTCTTATTCCAGAAAATGCCTTGGCCCTGGAACTAATGGGCAGTTTCCTCTAGTCATGGACCTTAACATTCTTGCCCACTTGATTTGGGCATAGTGTTAAAAACAAGAACACTGAAACTGGTTCTAAATGCAATTCAAAAAGACAGTCTGACAGTCAGCCTAGACCTCCAAGTTGCATTCCTTCACATACCCATTCACTGGTCTTCCTGGCGTTCATAAGGTTCATGTACAGGAACAAATCACTGGTTTAGTGTACTCACTTCCAGCCTGAACATCAGTCCCCAGTGCTTCAAGAGAATCATGAACAGAATTGTGTTGCACAACTTAACCGCTTCTATGTTGGCAATGTCAAACTGCTGGGTCAATATTCTGCAAAGTATCAGTTTCTGTGTGGCTCTATCTTGGATTCCTTGACAACAAGAACAAATGCAAGCTCATCCCATCCAAGTATTTCAGTTATTTGGGCATGGTGTTCAGAACCCTCTTGAACTTTGTTTTCCACACTCGGAAAGTGCCTTGGAATCACCTCAGTGGTATCTAGCATTTGCTCAGAGAATCAGCATGCAGACTGGGAATTTATGGATCCCTTGGTACTCCTTAGTATGACGGTGGACCCTCTCATTTGGGCCACTTGTTCATGAGACCCCTGCAGATGCAGTGGCATCTGATCTTTGCCCACCAGACCAGTGATCTAGTTTTAGGCTGTATGCAGTCCCATAGCAGTAAATAGGAGGTCCTTACTTGGCTTATGGCAGACATTCAGCTGCAAAAACAACTGCTGTCACTCAAGATCTACTTTGATACCAGCATAGCATGCTGTGGTGTGCCCACCTCCTGCCTTCCTTTCTAGAAGCGAGCAGGGTCTGGCCCTGTCTGGAATGCTCATTAGAGGCTTTAATATATACCTTTCAGTCATGGCAGGAGAGTCTGTCTGGAAAGGGCATTCATATTTTCAGTCTTTCCAACTTGTCAACTCTCTTTACATGCAAAGGCAAGGGGAAACAAGTGCCCAGACCTCTGTTTCCTGGTTTGGGATTTTCTTAGGTGGTATCATCACACTGACAATACACATCCAAGTCCTCCATATCCCAAGTGGGCTGGATATCCTTGCCCAAAAATGCTTGACTTATATGTCAAGCAAGCTCTCAGAAAAGAAACATTTATCAGAACAAGTGGCAGACAGATTTGCCCTGGCAAGAAGGCCCACCATTTTTGAAAACATGGGAGAATAGAGAGTCCTTTTTCCATCAGTGCAAGTGGAATCACATACATTGAAAGCCTCATTGCAACAGGCAGCTGACATTCTCCTATATAAAGACATCGTGGAATGGGGAGATATGCCTGAACAAAGACTTCTCCGAACTTCTTGTAAAGGTTTACTGCCTTGATCCAAACTGTCTTGACCCTAACCATCGGCCCTTCGTCTGGAATGGAATCATCCTTGGGCTCTGACATCATCGAAAAAAGCAACCTTATAAACCTATGTCTGTAGCATCCTTGACACACCTATGGTACAGACAATTATTCTAGTCTTTCAGGAAGTCTTAGAGAGATACATGCCTTGTCAGTCAATCCATACTATCAAGAGTCTGCCATAATGGTTCAGGTTTGCTCATTATTGGTTCCATCTTTCATTGTCAAGAATTTGCTCCCATTCATGAGGAATTAGTCTTGTGTCTTGAAATCTTTTTCAAGCTTGGCCCCTTCACCCTAAGGGAATCTACAGGATCCCATAAGTGGCTCTGAAATGGGATCCTTGTGAACTGAGCTGATCAGAAGAGGCGGATCTCACTTGTTCTTACCAGTCAAACAGAAGGGACAATATATTTCTGCACAGGTTCTTTTGTTCTGGATATCTTCTCCACTTATGAGCAACTAACCCAGTACCAATGCATTCATGCACACATTTGCTTATTATCTTGGGCAGTAGCTGCTTGCATAACAGTCAAACCTAACTGTAACCAGACAACATTTGCGAGCTGTTTCCTTAGAGACCTTTCATTCCAAATGGCTAAGACTGATCTGGTGAAACCTATAGCAGTAGCACAACAGGCTACCTTCCCTGATCATTCAGCAGCTTCTTGATGACATAGTAACTCTACCTGAAAGGATTTGCTGGAGGGCAATTTTTCTACAAGTTGCGTCCAGGTATACCTGTGTGCTAACTCTAGCCCATATCTCTGAATAGATTTGAAGCTACTTATGTACATTAAAGGACTGGAGACTGGGTCTTCTTCTGGGTAAGGTGATATAACCACTCCCACCTCTTGCCTGTTCTCCAGACATATTATGATTGATGAAGAAACCATTTTTTTGGAGTTTACTTCAGTAGTAACTAGCATATGGATGGGAGTTGGTTCCCATCCCTGTATCCAAGGGGAGATCACTCTTGTCTGACTCCCAAGTAGGTGAGCAGATGACTCCTAGCACTTTTGTTATTAAATACAAGCTTGGGAAGACTGGATTTGTAAGGTGGTAGTTTGAATCCTAATGTATTATGATCGGGTAAGTATTTGTGAAGAAACATTTTACTACAGAACTGATATCTCCAAGATACAGATCTTTTGTTCTCAGTGGAGGTGTTGATAAAGAAAATATTAAAAATGTTGTGGCTTTTTAATTTTTAAATCAACATTTTTGGGACATGTTTCTATGTATATAATACCACTTTTTCCTATGGTTTGTGTCATTTTTTAAAATTAAACTTATTTATTTGATGTCAGTAGTACAAGAAATTTGCATGACTTTATGTCAAGATTTTCTTTTATTGACTCGGGTGGTTGCAGCATTAGTTGCCTCATCGGGTGGAGAAAATCATTGATCCAGTGGGAAACCACCAATCTTTGATGGGCAGCAACTAACCCCCGTATGCAAAGGCTCCAGCTTCAATCCCTTGACTGCATAGGTGCAAAGTTAATGTGTTATCACTAGGTTACGTGATTTTAGGTTGTAGTTGAGGTGATAATCATAAAGAATTTCATTTCTTTTCAGATAATCTGATCAGCTACACTGCAATCATATGGCTAAATGAGTTTGTTCTGCGAGCTAACAGGGCCATGTTACCATTTGTGTCTGGAGTTCTTAATGCCATCCTGCCCAATCTCACTACAAATGACATAGAAACAAAGACAAAAAGGAGGTACACTGGATAGCCTTCACCCATAGTTTGGTCGTACTGATGCTTGGACCTTTTAAATGAATGCAGTTTACATTGAGATTTTGATTTTGTAGATTTTTAGAAATTTTACCCATTCTACCTCAGATACACCACCCAATCATAATACATAAAGTTTAGGAGTGCATCCACTATCCTGCAAATCCAGTCCTCGTGAACTAAAAAGATGTTATAACTGTCTTCTGATAAAAGTTCATCTGCTTGCTTAACTAGAAAGTCAGATGAGTAGTCTCCCCTAGGATATAGGGCTTGTTGCTAAAATCCCTATAGTCATCAGTTACTACTTCCTTGTGCCAGTGTGCATGCTTCTTAAAAAAGACTGCAAAGTTTACTTCTTGAGCCTTTCCATTGTTGGAGCCAATTCTTGTAGTTTGCACTCTTCAGGGAAGTATAATCCATCTATTTTCTGCCTTTCTCATTCTCTACTTCCATTCATATCAGATATTTATTACCTCATTTGTTTACTTCTTGATGCAATTATTCAGTTTTCACCATCTTAATTACTTGTGTTATGGTCATTAGTACTTACAAAATAATTCCATAATTGTCCAGTTTTTCTTGTTTACCTGGCCAGTAATTAGTCCTTTATTCATATTTTGGTACTGTTACATGTAGGCTCGTACAAAAATAACAAGAGAAAAGAGTGAAGCCAACAAGCTATTTCCCTAGAAAACAATGTAAAAATTGGAAATAGGACTTACGGTTTGTGAATATAATCCAAAATTTAATCCTAAGATTGAAAACTACAAGTCCTATCACTAAACAGTTCTAATAGAATCTGGGTTCGAATCTCGATGATATTCCAATATGGAGGCGATGACGTCAGATGAAGTCGTACTTATGGCAACAGATCCTCAATTGAATCACAGTTGATAATGTTTCTGTTAAACTCCAGAATAAATTTCCACTGAATTTCTTTCTCCCAGAACTTTTATAAATATGAAGCACTTGTTTAGTTCTCTAGAGAATAAATTATTAAATTCCAAAAACAAATGAACTTCAAAAACAATCTGGTTTCAACAATATAAACACCTTGTACCTTCAAGGTGTGGACATACGACTGACTAAATCTGCTAGAGAGCATCTGTTTAAAGCCGCAATTTTAGATCACATGGTGCTTCACGTGATAGGCTACAGGATTTATTAATTTGAACATCGCAATAAAAAAATGCCATTTATCACATATGCAAGAATAGCCCTATCTAAGAATCAAATTCTCACGCTGAAAATATATAAAAAAGAAAGACTGTTTACAGTTCAGTTAACATGCGGGCCGAAATGACCTTGGCAATAACCAATCGTCTTCACTCGATGTTTACAAAAACTGTGAGCTAAAAATAGTGCTGAAGAAATCTTATAATCTAATCGGGTCAAGCCAATTTTCCAAAAAGAGACTTAAATCCAATGAAAATTATCATTACAATAAAATGTAATGAAACAGAATTAAAATAAAAAAAATTAAAACTAACACACAAGTAATTTAATTACATATTTGTAACAGTACCTATACATTCCAAGAGATTTCATTAATTTTCCTGAATGGTTACATTGGTACAGTGTGACCCCACTATAGCATTCTCTGTTATAACATGAATTTGGATATAATATGATTGTGGCATGGCTCCCAAAATTTCACTTTAATGTATTTTTCTTGTTCGTGATAAAATATTTTTTCTTCTTAAAAGTACAAAATATAATGATTAAAAAGTTTACAATTATTTTGGGGAAGAGATCATGAATGAATTTTAATATAAGATGATCATGTTATGACTCCTGAAATTTTGTATACATGTATTTTTCTTGTACAAGAAAAGATGTTTATTTTTATTTTTAAAAGCATGAATATTTTTAAAAGCATGAAAATTATCGGGTATCAAATTTATTCAGGGATCTCGCTGGGTTTCACTAGTGTCACAAATTGCGATTTTTTTCCATATTGGCGACAAAATATACCATCTAACAACTTTTTTTGCGACAACATTGTTGGCTGTTTAAACTTGTATATACAGCCTTTGGTTTGGAGTGGAGAAATTCAAATACAACATGAAAGGAAGCAAAAACCTTGGATATAAAATGCACTGGAATCTATTGTTACCTAAACAAACCTTTTGTTCATACTGACAAACCATCATAACAGTGCATTGTTATATCATAATCCACTTATGCTGACATCTGGTCTGAGTACTGTATGTTGTCACTCAAATAGTAAAACTATTAGACCCGCTACAATCGACCAACCTTTCAAGTCAAGAACAGAAATGACTACATCCAACCAATTGACAGCTAATGTTTTTAATAATATACCCAGAAAAAGTAGTTTTGCTGAAACTTCAAAGCAAACTGATTATCTTTGAAGTAGTGATCATTCTGTATAAATTCTATGAAAATGAGAAAAAAAATCAGTCTCAATCAATGTTCAACAGTTGTTTGATGTTGCCGCCAGGGTAACAAACTGGCATTTGTTTGGTCCTCTGAAGTTGTTTTTTCAGTTGTGACTTCAATAACACATGGACCCTTCATCAAAGAATGCCAAGTACAATCTTCAATAAAAACAAAAGCACCTTTCCTCAAAGGAAGTCATCACCAAACTTAAATAAATGCAATGAAATCTGATGGATTGTTGCATTTTCCAAGGTGACTGGAAGACATTTATTGTGTCCTGAAAGTTTCCTTTTCGCAGGAAAAATGTTTATGCTTACAGTCGCCACCAATGGCAGCATAAAACACAAATTAAATTTCCAGTCTTTTGAAACCATATATATCTGGCCATCAAGTTACTTTTTAATTTGTTCACGTTTTAATTTCCCTATGAATAGCCTCATCACCTGGCTATGTCAGCAAGATGACCAGTTTAAGTACATGTACCTGTAGCATGTAAACAACTATAGCCAATTGCTACTGGTGACAATATGGTAGTGAATTGTTTAGTGACACGTGTTTGTTGACAATGGGATATAAATCAAACAAGGACTATCATTTTATATATATATGTTATTTGCATTTTCTAACAATACATGAATTTTATAGCATGTGATCTGAACTTGAATTCGTGGAATTGTTTATATACATTTTGCAGTAATTAACGCATTATGGACTGTACTTCACAAATGTAAGTTGTCAATATACAAGTGTATTTCAGATTAGTTTTGTCTTCATTCAATCAATAGCATGAATGTTTGCACCCACTTTTATTACCCACACCCAGGCCATCTTTATTTGATACATGCATCATTTTCTTCAGCTAACTGATTTTATTGGTTATAACATGGTTCAGTCTCTAACATGATCAGTTATATGGACCCCAACCACCGTGTTATAGTGGGGTCACACTGTATTAGCATGCCCTTGCACAGATAGTTTACAGGACTGCTTTTTACCTGTGAATGCCTTTACTTTGCTCTAATTACAGTGCCAGGTAGTGTGGGCAGAGTTAAATGCTGGGATTGCATGTGGTTCAAACTTGCAGACGATATTCAGCCCTGGTGCAATTTGGAACATACAATCAACATTTGTCCTGAATGGATAGAAGATATCATTTCCACCAAGCAAATCTTTTGGGCCAGTGAGAGCAGAGAAAAAGATAGAGATTCAGATGCCATTAGTGTCTCCACTGATGCTGCCTCTATAAACAACTTTCTCTTGGCTGAGACTCTGAAGGCAGCAAATTTACCACTGAAGGAGAAAACTTCTATATTTGGCACTCTCATCACAGGCATCTCACACAACTCTAGTCTCTCTTTCACCTCAAGCACTGCAGCCAGACCTTACTGCTCTATGGGACTAGTACCGATATGGTACAAAAGCCTAGCTGTGCCAGACGTGAGTCTTCCTGGCAGCTGTTACAGTGCTCTTTTATGGAATAGCCAGTATCTGACTTAATCCCCAAAACACACCTGGCACCATATGGCTTACACTGCTTCGGATGAGTTTGGCATCCACAAATGGCAGTACTATTTTAAAGCATCTTGCCAGAGATAGCCAGTAACAGCCTGCAACTAAAGACTCGAACCAGCCCTGGAACAGCTCAACTTCAGAAACAGTGCAGCTTTACCAGATGACTTATATTTCATGATCCAGGTACTGTGATCATAGTTCCAAGTATATCCAGTCATGATTTCTGTAAATGGATTATGCCCAAAACCTGAAAATACCAATAATCGCTTCAGCTCTGCCATGGAGACATAGCCTAGCTGGCAATATACTCTATACTGGCCAAGAATGATGGAGGATGCTCTGACCGAACTCCAGGAAATAACCATATTCGAACAAGGAAAGACTTCCAGTCTCCTACACAGCTCCACTCAAAATACCTCTTTAGCTCCCTCATGGCAACCATCATAGGAGGAATCCATATCACCCCATTCATAGAACAACATCAGAGTCATTGTTCATTGACCCAGGATGGCAAGAGAAGACTCATCTCTCCAAGTATCAGTTGAGGAAGCGTTCCCACTTCTCCAGCAGGAATTCTGCCATCACTCCCATCCCCTTCCTTTGCTCCATATTAATTCCCACATCCCAGAGTCCTGCAATTTGTCCTGATTTCTCCCCTCAACTGGGAGAAATCATGGCTCAATGACTTTCTGAATTTGGCAGCAGAGATTCCCAGGAAAATCTTGCTCTCTCACCTGCTCAAACAACCAGGAATGCAGGTGCATGCATAGTTCATATCAAGCAGAAAGAAACTCATCTCAATACAATAGGTGGACAGGATCACCTAGGATGGAAGGCCCTCAAATTGGAAAGTTTATAAAGGGCAGTGTAGAGTTTTCTCAGTGGTGCTAGCAAAACCACTTCAGTCCATTAAAAGCCATCGTACAACATATAGCTTATTTCTTCCTCTGGCTGTTTGAAGATAGAAAGCCACCACCCTCCCATCACCATCAAGGGCTACCATTCTGTGATTTCAGACTCATTCAGACATCACAGAATGGAAGACAATGTACAAAATCAAAGACCTTTCTGTGCTTTTGTTCAACTTCATTTTCTCCAGACCTAAAGCTCTGACCTAGTGTTTGAAATGTCGGCTTCAATGAATTCTGATGTGGCTGAACAAGAAACAGTTTGAGCCTCAGTCCAGCAGCTCGATGACTTGCTTGTCATAGATGACCAGCTTTCTAGTTGATCTGGCTACAGCATGCAGAATAATCAAGCTCCATGCCATATCAGTTGACCTAAAGGATCTGAATTCTGTCTAGATGGTTTGGTTTCACTCAGGGCTTTCAGTGACATGAACAAGCTACACTGCATCTTAAAACCACTTTCTAACTTTTGGACCCCTCATCCCAAGAGTGTCTACAGGATCCTGTCAGGGCTCTGAAGTGGTATGCCGAGTACTTTGAGAAAATTCAGTAGAGGAAGATCACTATTATTTCTCCTAATCAAAGAAGGTAGAAATGATGGTACCATGCAGGCACTGTCATCCAGGATATCTTGGGTTATCCGCTCAGCATATAGGGAACTCACCAAAGATCAGGTGTGTTTCTTACATGTTTTGGCTCACTATATCAGAGTGAATTCCTTGAGCTTAGTGTTTGAATGAAATGTGACCCACATTTCTATATGCTAAGGCCCAACTCTAGTCCATGTTATTTTCATAATGAAGCTGCTTTATATGCTTTAAGAGACTGAAGTCTGGGCAGACAACAGGGTAAGGAGATGTAACTTTCGTGCTCTTTCCTATCCTTCTAACATATTCTGATCAGATAGCATATTTGAAGAAGAACCAATTTTTCAAATGCAGAATATTTTTTTGTGATAATACTTACCCAATCAATATATTAGCAAACCTTCCCAAGCCCTCCACACAATTATATCTCTGTGGAGCATGCACCACCCCTCATTGGTAACTGATGACTGCTGGCTGCCATGTATAGTCTGCCATTTGTTGAAAAATTAAACCTACATAAACAAACAAACTGATGACTGTAACTGTTTTGGTGCCAATCCCTATATCCAGGGAGAGATTACTCTTGGTTGACTTTCCTTTTAAGCAAGCAGACTGCCTTCTTGCACTTTTGTTGCTAAAGCAAATCAAGACAGTTGTGATGTCTTTTTTAGTTTGGGAGGGCTGGATTTGCAAGGTAGTGGAATACTTCAGACATATTATGATTGCTTAAGTATTATCAAAGAAGCATAGCTTATGTTTGGAAATTTCTTTCCTTTATCATTTTTTGTATGTGTTTTAGGGGATACCTAAATCTTACATGGCACTATATAGCCACGATTGTGTTGATGTGCCATTAAACTCAATGCATGCATACATACAGTATCATTACAGGAAGTTTTTCTTTGAAAAATAATTGATGAGGTGATTGATTTTTCTGTGAGTAATGATCTTATAAAGTTTGCAAAGTTATATTGCTTACGAAAGCAGCCAGGAGGAAGTTTCATCCTTCAACATTGTCTGCAGGTTCTCAGTTTTTCTCATTTTCTTGCCAGTATTTGCAAACCATGTATAATCCTCATTTTATTCAAGACCAAAGCATGTAGCATTAGAATATTTATCTTTATTATCTTTCACTTTTGAAGAGGGGTTAAACTAATTCAATTTTTATCGCGTAGAGTGTTTCTTTTGATATTACAGTAAAACCTGTTATGAGAGACTGCCCCTTCTGCCAACAAAAAGCGGTCTTTCAAGACAGGTGGTCTCTCACAGCAGGTTTGTACAAAAAGACCAGTTTCCAAGGTCCAGTTTTAGAACAATTTAAAGAAAAATAACCACAATCACTGTACATGTATTCTATTCTTTATTAATAGTTCTTGCTAAAATATTGTATGCATTCATCTAAAAACAAAATTATATAACAGTAAAGATATACTTCTATCATTAAACATGAAATCACATTTGCATTTGAAGATCGCATATTTTAGCATATGAAATCATTTCTGAATTACTCCTTTTCGATAATAACAACCTAAATTTGTTTTACCGACATTTAAACCACTTTTTTGCGAGTGGTCTGCTCTTTTGCACTTCTTTCAGTTACAGTAATTATTTTCTTCAGTATTAAAATTTATCTCTTTTTAGTTGGAGGTTCGTCCATTGTTATTAAGGTTCTAGGTGTTAAAATTATTAGTGCTCAGTTGTAATATCGAACATAAAGACGGTTTGAACTGGGCTGTGGGAAAATATGAAAGATCTATATATGTGCATTGCATATCTAACAGTTATTGAAATGAAAAGAAATAATTATCTCATCCAGAAACAGAACCAATTACTCAGAGACAAAAGTCAACGGCTTCATTCAAAGATGACATACAGGGATTAACTCTATAAGCAAAGTGTGTAACCCGGTCGCACCAACTTGAATAGACGACAGCTTTGTGATTGGGATGTAATCACTTAATATTGGGGGGGAAAACAACAAACATCACAAGTCTTGAACACTATCAATCGAATCCCGCAAACGATTTTCTCTTGCTGGTTTAATAGACAATGACCTTATTCACCCCTGGCAATACGGATTAACTCTAAAGACAAACAATATACGCGACCACTACGTCAACTTTGGCACTACAATGGCAATTCATGACATGTACATTAGCCTGGTTTACGGACTGTAGCATCTATCACTGGTAGCAACAATTCTTTTTTTTTTCTTTATTTTTAAATATTCCTTTTATGTTTGTTTTTTATGAGAACAATCATTACTAGTCAAGCGGTCGTTGTAACAATTGATTACATATAGGTAAATGGTGTCTGTCTGTTCTCGCGATACAGTTGTTCAGAGGGATTCCAGGAAGCAGGCTAAGTACGGGAATAATTAGTCTGGTTTCCTGCTTTGTATGCTCCCTGTGTTGCTCACCCTATACGAATAGCAGAGAACAATGCAGGGAGCATACGAAGCAGGGAACCAAACTAGGAAATAATCTACATATACTTTAGTCTGGTTTATGACAGAAACTATAAAACACTATAAGCATAGCCAAAAATAATTCTGATATTGGTAGCCAGCCTATTTTTTAAAATATTTTTATATAGAACGGTATGAGCAGTCATCTTTACAGGGATTAAATAAAGGTCAGTGGAGTTTATCGTCTTTTTTTGCGATGCGGTCGTTCATAGCAGTGTCGAAATGCATATTTTGCCAAGACATCACGGTCGCTGGTCATGTTCAGCAGGTGGTCACTCATAACAGAGTGTTTATATAATAAAATCGATCCGTGCATTTCAATTGTGGTCAGAAATGACAGGTGGTCGGTCGCTCATAGCAGTTTTTACTGTACAATAAATAAAGGATATTTTCTTTTCCTACATAAATAAGATAAATTTCATTGTGTGGTACAAAAAGAAACATGACATTTAATGAGTGGTGAGGCCATGAGTTAAAATTAGGGGTGCAACAATATGCCCAAAACTGTATTGTCACATACCAAACCCATATTGCACAATAGTAACACTTAATGAAAACGATAAAATAATCACTATTACATTCACTGCTTGAAAAATACAACATATCAGTGATGTTACCATGTAAGACTTCAAATGGTAGTCAAATGAACATATAAAATGAACAGACAAATGAAACATGTCTACAAACACATAAAAGCAGTCAGATTCTCAGCAAATAAAAATATCACTGCTGTTTCTAGTCTGTTTTAAAATTCCCGCACTGCACATTCTGCTTTTTTGTTGGGAATAAATTTCAAAATCCATTTATTTAAAAACAAAATTCTGACAATTAAAATTCAGGTCTGCACACCTATAAGCTAACTTGAAAAATGAGTCGACATTTATCAATATTTGGAGACAAGAAAAGGAAGTTAATGTGACATAAGTACTTTGATCTGACTGACCATGTATTTCTCACATGGAAAACATCAGATGCAGCCGCTGTTTGCTTAAATGTTTTGGTCTCCTTTTAATCTTTGAAGCTTAAATATCATTCATAACAGCAGATGTTGCATGCTTTGTTGTATGTACATTCTAGGCATTGGATACAAAAATAAATTATTTTAGAGGAATGGATATTTTTATGAATGCTGACTCTTGAGTACTGTTCGTTTAGTGTAATTACGAACAGGACATAAATATCTGAGCAAAGTGATGTTTTACATTCTCTTGTAGTCTCCTATTATTTGCGCATCTAGGAAAAAAATAAATCTGGCTTTTGAATTAAATTGGACAAATTGTGCAGTATACAGAGATTTCTTGGATGAAAGCAAGACTATGAAAAATCAGATAAACATATTGCAATATGAATAGCCAGAATAGCAAACCACGGTATACAGGTATACCGGTATATTGTTGCAACCCTGGTTAAAATATATTGTTTTGGTACCAAAAGATGATATATATCTGGTATTTATGTAGGAAACAAAATTTTCTTTTTGTTATATACCAGACTTTTTCAACAATCAAAGTTTAGAAGATTAAACTCACTCTTTGGAACAACACCCTCGCCCTTACCCCGTTTTCGTAAATTCACCTCACTTTCATATAAATATATGTGACTTAAGAGAGTGGAAGAATTGGGTTGACCTAATCTATGACAGTAAATTACATTTTTGATATTTTGTATACCATTTGATCCTATCTGAAAACAAAGCAAGTCCGATTCAGCAATGCATCACAGTGGTTTTATTGTTGTTGTCAAGAAAGGAAGTGGAAATAACTTCAGAGAGACACTAACATCATCTGCTCAGATTTCTTCATCAAAAGCTTGATGACAAATCTTATATGTGAAAATATAAGGATATTTTTTTCACATGTGGAAATATAGGAATGAAAATAATAGGAAAATTATTTTGCCAATAAGTCACTATATTTCACACTTATTGTATATACTCACGTATAAGCCGAATAATTTAGGAAAAAATAAAGGCCTGGAAGAAGGAGGGTTGGCTTATCCATGGGTCAGGGTCTAAACTTGAAAGTTTTAAGATTTTTTTTGTTGACTACCTTTATGGCTGTAAATCTTGGGACATGAAAAAATATTTCTCTCCATGTCCTAAGACTTATATGCATGTGAAAAAAATACATTCTTGGTGTCCCAACACTTACTAAACTGTTATAAACTACTATGATTGCTTTTGTTATTATTTTGCATGTGCTTTTGTTATTATTTTGCATGTGCATATTTTCTGATTTCTCCAACAGGAAATTAAATAAAGGTAAATAAAGACTTCATAATTCATGGGCTGGTTCGAGTTTACCCTGGAGACCAGGCTGTACTATAATGTACAGTACTTACACAGTGCAGATTGTGCCTTGCATCACTTTAATCCTAGTTTATTCCCAAAAGTATTAGTTGCAAATTTTACTTTGTTCATTTTTTCACCAAATCGCATTCTTCCAGATAACACTTAAGCTAGTTGGTAATAGCTGTTTCATTTACATTGATCCATGTGCTCACGAGTTACTCTTTTTCAATGATATAAGCCATGCTACAGATTGAGGTAATCTTTGTGAAAAGGTTCACACGTTCAGTTGAAAGAATGGTAATGATAAAGGCTAAAATTCTGAATATGGATCATATAAGATCATCATCAATCTATTTTACTTGTTTTTGGCTGAACAAAATCATAACTTTTCAGACAACGGAAAGCTGGATGTTTTGGCATCTCCTTTGTTTATAATTGGCGGATTTGTCTTTTGTTTTCTGACAGCAATATGGGCCAGTTAATCATTAACACCCGGAAACTGGCTTGGGTTAAGAAGGAATTTTAACCGGCAACTATACTAGTACTTTGATGTGTTATTGCTTTTCACTCCATAACATTAGCACGATTACCATAGTTTTGTAAAACGGGGTGTAAGTTTGCTTGCATCAAAGCAAACTAGAACTCAGCTTTTATGGTATTAGCATAATTTCGAAGCATTATTTCTGAAACTTCATTATTGTATTTTGGATTTATCATTAAAGTTTAGTGCAGTGGTGCCCATGATTCAAATCCAGTGGATGTATTTGATTCAGCGGAATGTACTTGATTCCGCATGTGTTCAAACCTACAGTGTACATGCGGTGGCGCCATTATGTAAATACGCTCACTAGCCTAATTGTGAGCATTGAATCAAACCCTATTGTTCTTCATTGCTGTCATACTGGGATAATATTTTAATGAGTTATGTATTTACAATTTCAAGGCAAAATAAAAATGTAATTACTGGAGCACTGATATAAAAAGTCTAATGCAATAATGCATAAACAAACAATAATTGAGTCAAAAGGGAGAGGTAGTGTTACAGCAACCTGCGAATGCTCAGTTCTTGTCATCGTCCAATCAAGTTATACACAAATCTGAATTAGGCAAATCCACTAAGAAAACAGAAAATTAAATAAATTTCTTGACTTTTAAAACAAATTTATACCATTTCTATGTAATAATCGTACATGCCAACCCCAAGAGAGTTATGCAAGTAATTTTTGCTAATGTAAGTTGACCTAATTAAATGCAATTAGAACTTACTGCATGCATCTTGTGATGTCTTGAACTTTTGGGTCTGCTTATATGCGGGTCATGCACTTTTTAGTGTTTATACCTGTTCAGTTTTGGGGGTTGGCTTATATGCGAACGGGTTTATACACAGTATATATGGTAAGTGTATAATATAGAGATATAGTTTAGTAGCTTGCCTTAGATAAATTTCAAAGGATTTGATTGGTTTAAAATGGTTTCTTCATAACCCAGTAAGTTTCAATGTAGATCTTTGCAGTTTCACATGTAACCATACTATAGTTACATCTTACATGATGTTTCTTCAAAGCAAAGATTATGTGCAGTGCACTTTCTGAGGTAAATGATATGACGATTTGAAGTAAAATTATTGAATTTTTAAAAAATAGTATGATATGTACTTGAGGTAATATAATTTTATTAGTTATGGTTTTTTGACCAAATATATGATTTATGTTTGTGTAACTTTTACACGTATTTACATTCTGAATAAAGTTTTGCAATATTTCAGTAATATTATGATTTAGGCATCCATAATTGGGTTTAGCATGCAGTTGTTTCAGTCTGTTATTATTTTTGTACCCCAGTGTTGTAGAGGCTGCAGAAAAACTGAATTCATCTCTGATGAACCTGATAAATGAAGTGGATGATAATCCTACCCCGACCCTAGGGATCTCTCCTGAAAACACACCTGAGAAGGAGAGAGGAAAAGAGGTTGCTGAGAAGTTAGATAGTGGTGAAGCTAAAGTCACTGAGTCAGAAGAAATAGACAGGTGGTTTTTCCTACAGTTTTATTGAGTAATGTACGCAGAATTAATTTTAATGGCATTTTTAAAGCTTTATTAAGATTTTGACTACATACATAGTCCGAGATGCTGCCAGGTATTGTGAGAGCAAGAATCACACAAACTTTGTACGAAGTTTAGCACTTGGATAATAGTGATGTGTGAGAACTCCTGCAAATTAGTTTAAAGTGGAACATGTAAAAATATACTTTGCGCAGTATACAATTTTTATTGAACTAAAGTCCTTGTCCCGACATAAGTCGCACTGCTATTTTAAGGTCTTATAGCACTACATATGTCTTTGTTGATGTTGGCAACATTTTAAACAGCTGTGTACTTCAGCTTATAATTTCTGATTGTCAAACTAAATTCATTTGGCGTTTGGGATACTGGGCACTGGACAAACATTGTCATGTGTTAACATTACATTCATCACGGAAGTTTTGGAAATGCATTTATAAAACACAAGCTGCCTTTGAAAACCCCAGATTGCTGACTCCTGACTTGGTTAGACATCTTAAATGACTATTTAATTCAGCAAATACTGGCTGATGATAGCTATGATGACAATGATTTTGAAAGTTTTGAAGTTTACAAGATTGTTGGAGCTGGAAAAGTGTTACTAGAAATATCAGTGAATGATTTTGATTGTTAAATTAGTTTGATCCAGGGCATTACATTAAGCCTTTTTTTTCACCAACCCACAGGATCACTATAATAAAATTTTGACTGACCCTGTCTAAATTTCACTGATCCTGCTGATATAAAACTCAAGCGAAGACAAGTTTAGTTTCTAATTCAGCATTTAGTGTTCATTAACAGCAACTCAAAACAATAATGACTGTATTTTATGAACAAGACTAATTGAAAGTTGAAAGTTTTTATTAATTTTCTGTATCTGTATCTAATTCATTATCAGATGTAGGTCTAGTCTCAGGCCTTCTTTTTCTTGGATTCATTATCAGATGTAGGTCTAGTCTCAGGCCTTCTTTTTCTTGGATTCATTATCAGATGTAGGTCTAGTCTCAGGCCTTCTTTTTCTTGGATTCATTATCAGATGTAGGTCTAGTCTCAGGCCTTCTGTTTCTTGGATTCATTATCAGATGTAGGTCTATTCTCAGGCCTTCTGTTTCATGGATTCATTATCAGATGTAGGTCTATTCTCAGACCTTCTGTTTCTTGGATTCATTATCAGATGTAGGTCTAGTCTCAGGCCTTCTTTTTCTTGGATTCATTATCAGATGTAGGTCTAGTCTCAGGCCTTCTGTTTCTTGGATTCATTATCAGATGTAGGTCTAGTCTCAGGCCTTCTGTTTCTTGGATTCATTATCAGATGTAGGTCTAGTCTCAGACCTTCTGTTTCTTGGTCCAGCAGCATGCCACAGCTTGATGACATCACTTGGGTTATAATCCTTGATGTCTGGTGAGATGAGGAGCATTGTGATTCCTGAGATGATTATGAAAATTTTACAAACATCATTCAATGAAGTACCCAATGTACTTTTTAATAATCAGTGCAGAAAGTGAACAACAGCATAGCCTTCTGCCATTCTTATGCTTTTTTCCAACATATTGGTACTTTCTTCTCTTCATCACATTTATGATCACACTCTCTCTTGTCATCATCTAATTTCTGACATTTTGGTGACATGTACAGGTTTACCTCCTTTGCAGTTTGTGACACTCTTTGTCCGATATATACAGATTTATGAAACCCAACTTGTTTTGACAGCTTGTATTCAGTAGACTGTGACCCTTTTGCACTAAGTTTAATTACATTATAGATTTCCTTAACATTGACTTAATAAGTGATACGATCTTGCTTCAGTTAGATAGAAAAGAGTACATTGAGGCGTACCCTACTAATAAATTAATAAATAGAATGGCACTCTATCTTTTACTTCTACTTCATGTAAATTAAAATGTTTATGTATGAGTATGGGTGACTAGATCTGACTCAGATTTAATATAATGTTAATAGTTTTCTCCTTTAAAATCCTGACATTTCATGGTATGACCTATGATGCTGACATTAGTGAAGACAGTTTATTTAAAGGTAACTAATGCATAAAAGCTTATCTACTTTTGGTCCAGGTTTATTAGAATTACAAGATCCATGCTTTTTATGCTGGTGCAAACATTGCTTTAAAAATGAATATGCTTGGTTACAATTAAGAGCATATGATATAAAAGAGAACATTTTGATTTTGTCCAAAATCACTTGATGGCACTGTCAAGTGTTGGAATCAAATAATGTTGCACTGAACTTTGACCTTTAGATGACGCTAACTTTTGTTCAAATGATTATTTAAAAATATTAACTTTTAAATTATTTCTTGATTACCAGGGTTAAAAGTCCTAGTGTGTGTTATTGCATAATTATTTTCAATACAAATCTTGTTTAATATTTAATTTATTGCACATTTCATTGCATGGTTTTACTGCTACCAAGTTCTGAGATTTTCAGTGCTGCATTTTCATTCTTACAATAATGCAGTAAATTGTTTCAAAAGAATCTTATTATCCCTTAGAACCTCTACTCTTTCGCATTTTATGCAGAACTCAGAGCCATAAGTGTATGAGTTTCAAAGCACGTCAAGAGTACTTGTCCTGTATATAAAGAACACCTGACAGCAAAGGACAATTTTGTCATCTACATTGACAATACGATATATACAGGTTTCAGCGTTCATGCAGAACAATTATGTGCTTTTGTGAAGTAAATACTGTTTACATACTGAGTCAAACTAAGGTGGCATAACAGAGAAATAATTTAATTTCTCTGTGTAAATTTGTTTAAAGGAAGATGTCTTAAAAATTTTAATGTAAACACAAATGTATGCAAATGTACTGCTAACAATAAATCAATTTGACCAATACATGTAGCTGTACATGTGACAGTTTAAGAATTGACACCATTCCAAGCTATAGTTATACAATCAATTGAAAAAAGTAATGTTACCATGGCACACATATTAATAAATGGTTTTAAAAAAATGAGGTTGTTATTCATTGATTTATATTCTTTTAGGGTCATCACATGCCAAAGAACAGTTTCTTTTTGCCAGCTCCGCGATTGAATTTTCAGTGCTTCTGAGTTTTTCTTTTCCCATCAATATATGAACTGAACATATCACCAGTAATGCATATTCTTTTCCCATCAGTATATGAACTGATCATATCACCAGTAATGTATATTCTTTTTGTGATGGCTGTAAAAGACTTAAAATAAATGCATTCACTGATCTATAACTAAAACAGAGTTACAGTTCCTTGCAACTCAAGCCATCCTAAGATGTCACTGTATTATGTCATCTTAGTTTGAGCACAACTGTCAGAGGTCTACATCTTTATCGTATTTAGTTTTTTAATTTTCTACTGTCTCAACAGCTTTACAGGATTTGAATGTAATATTAGGTACAGCCATGTTATCACAGCCATTAGTTGGGGTTACTCTTGTCAGAATAAATTGGTGTACTGATTTTTGGTTGCATGAGCTGAGAGCCACTAGTGTTCCTACAAAGCTATGTGAGTTCTTTGCACCGTGCCAAAAATGAGGCAGAAATATACAATAGTGTCAGCATAGAGTGTGAATTTGCAGCACTGTGACTAGAGCTTTTGGTTCTGTACACATATATGCATATGGCATTGGTAGGCAGGCATTATTTTGAGTACAGCAGCAGTAGATATATGAAGATGCCTGCAAATCACTGTTGTTTAAGAGTATTGCCATTTGCTTAATTCTCAGGGACTAATTGTGAGTCAAAGATGCCAGAAGCATCATTTCTTCCAACCTACAAAAATATTTGAAAGAAAATTGACATTTTTGCTACACCCTCAACCTGTTATGATTGTGTCTGAGCATGATATAAAGTTGATATCTTTTAGATATCATCCATGTTATCTGCCAGATATTATTGGCAAGTGATTGGAAGAGATTTGACATCTATAGACATCATTGCCCTGATTCATTTTTTTACAGTGCCTGTATACAGCTGGGGGCTCCCTTTGACCATAATTACATGGTCTTGGCATACAGAGCTAACATATATACTCACAAGTCGAATCAAACTGCAGACTGTACAGATCTAAATCTGCTGTTACATAATGTGCCTGCAGATATGAGTCTATGCAGTGTACTAAGAGTAATCAGCAGATCAAACAGTGTAGACACTGATCTGCCAGTGCATTATGAGACAGCAGATCAGGGTCTCTGATGTTTGCATTTGGACTTAACTTACAAGTGAGTATAGAGTTATGCTAGGTGACATCATCCATAAATATAATGTTTCTACACTATCCAGGTATTTACATGCATATTCTTTTTATTATGTCTTCCGATCATATCCTCCACCTGGCTTGTGCAAGTCACTTAATTAGCATCTTATCTGCTGGCTTCCAGTGCTTTTAATATACTCTCATAATCCTTAAAAGTATAGAACCAACCACAAATGAAATCCCCAGCATCACATTTTCTGATGATATTATGCACCTTCTTCGCCCCCACAGAGTGTTCCACCTGGGATCCACCCTCATTTCCCTTAGGTGAGTAAACCAGCACAACCCTTCCTCATACACACCATCATTGGAGAATTTACAATCTTACATGCTTTTCTTAACAGCTAACTGCATTTCAGTAAAAACAACAATGAAACAAGTTGTATGAAGACTTCTTTCTGCCTGAAGTCTTGTGAACATTAATGTAAAATATGTACATTTACTTTTATTTGAAGCTATTTTAAATTAAATAAATGTGAAACTTTTATTAGCATTCAATGAATAAAAAGGTTTCTTTTATTCAGTTCCAGTTAAGAACAAAAAATCTTTATTTTTATGTTAGAGATATAACCAAGATGCACATTGTACATGTACTGAAATATCAGTGTGGTTCTCACCGTGTTTGTCTCTGAATGAGAGCTCTGAATATTCAAAATTTGGCCAAAATAGTTCATTTTTTGCTGACCCTGGCTTACCTAATTTTAACCCTGTAAACTGGAAAAATCCATTCTAATAATTCTTTCTGTAAAAGTTCAAACTTTCTTTTTCAAGATTAAGTGAAACTTATTTATTAGTGCATGTTAAAATATTTTTTTTACCAGTCTTAAAATTTCTTTGTACTAAACAATACTAACACTCTAATTAAATACATAGACTGCCAGAATTTTCAGACTTTGAACTTGAATACTGGTTGTAATGTATGACTTTACTTTGTAGTTCCCTGCAGCTGGATGTAGCTTCTGTAATAGATGTCCTCTGTAGAATGGTAAATCACAAAGACTTTCAGACCAGGATTGCGTCACTGAAGTGGTTCTGTCACCTTCTCAACAGAGTGCCAAAAAAGGTAAGTAAAGCTAAATGAAGGCAACTCAGATAATGGTACATAACTTTCTTATATCAGTTTTAGTTTCGGGAAATGTTTTTGTGGATTTAATGAATATGTCAGTGATATAATTGGCATGGTTAATGAGTGACCTTAACTGTTATTATACTGCTCCAGTGGCCTAGTGGTTAAAGCGTCTGCCTCGTATGCGGGCGGCCGTGGGTTTGAACCCTGGCCGAGTCATACCAAAGACTTATAAAAATGGTACTAACAGCTGCCTTGCTAGGCAGTCAGCATTAAGAGTTTAGTGTTAGGACTGGTCGGCCTGGTGTCAGGGTAATGTGACTGGTTGGGATACGATGTTACATGTCTGTGGCATGATGCCCCAGTGCTAGACATCACTATAAACTGTCACAGTGCAGACATCATAGTGATATGACTGAAAAACTGTTGAAGCTACATTAAAAATCCAAATCACATACACACATCACAAATGAAAGAGTTTTAATTTGTAAAATTATCAGGAAAAAGTTCAATTATTGTCTCTAAGCATTTGTTTTACATTGACAATGTAATCATTTTGACTCATGTAATACTTGACAAAACCAACTTTTACCATTTGTTAAACTTTTGCTGTTTCTAACTTCACCAAGTGTTGTTCCAGTACTATTACAACAAGTGGACATCAGGAAATTAAATAAAGACATGAATATAATAAGATAAAATAAATATATAATAAAATATATAAAATAATAAAAAGATATAATAAATATAATAAGACAATACCTTAAAAGTAATATAATGTAGCAGTAACTTAAAAGTAATAGATTACAACAGTACCTTTAAAGTAATATAATACAGCAATAACTTAAAAGTATTAGAATACAACAGTACCTTTTAAAAAGTAATATAATGTAGCAATAACTTAAAGATAATAGATTATAACAATACCTTAAAAGTAATATAATACAGCAATAACTTAAGAATAAAGTGTTTAAACTGGTACAGCTGATGCTGATTTGCCATCAATACAACCACCATTACTCAAAAACAAAAATTTCAGCAACTTCTTTTTCATATCCACAGAACAAAATGTTGATCACATTTAATAGAAAGCATAATACATAAGAATAGGTTCACTTTTGATGACAATCAGTCAGCCATCAGCTTTAATTATAGTTTCCATAATGTAATAATTATATTTGGTATTTCAGACAACATAAGTGTTAGTCTTTACTGTGTTTTTAATGCAGATGGTCATTGTGGAAAGTGGGCACACTAAATAAAAAAAAAACAAAACATAAAATTATCCCGGCTAATGGTGGCCTAGCTATGAAGATCAGATTGTTGATTCCGATTCCAATTGTGGGCTTCCCCAAAGAAATTTCATAAGAAACAAAAGACAGGTTTCTACAGTGAATGAAAGATTTATACTTTGGTAGAAATCAGTAGATCAGATCTAATCCTTCAATATTGCTGAATTTTGGTTTAGATCTACATAGTTACTAGTAGGGGAGATGAAGGAGGAAGATGTACAAGTCCTAGAGCACTATTACCATCTATTATTTTTATCCTGGTCAGGAAATGTACTCCTTGATGCTCCAAGCTTTGAATCACTGTACAGTGATTCAAAGCTTTGAGCATCAAGGAGTACATTCCCTGACCAGGATAAAAATAATAGACACCTCTCTTTAGAAGAGTGGTTCTATCATTCACAAGAGGAACTATATCATAATGTAAAGGGTAATAAGGGTGAAAGTTGGATGCTTATGCGTTTCCTCTTTGTCATACCTATTCTCCAAACATTTTTAATGTGACTGAATAATGATTTCAACAGGAAAAGGAAGCATTTACATAAATTGTGTTTCTCTGAGAGTACTTAAGTTATCACATTACAGTTAAGTCCTCACACCCCGTATCACATATGTAATTATAATATTATTCAGCGACTATTTTTAGCATCTGTAATTTATCACATATTTTGTTATGTATATTTAATTTGCATTTGTTGGTTTGTTCTCCATGACTATATGTTATGTATAATTGTATTTTGGACTTGACCTTGTCCAGAATCAAGTTCACTGTGTGCCTCATGAGTTACAGCACATATACAAAATGTTGTAACATGCACAACTTATGGCATTTGCCATATATACTTTCTTATAGCTCGAATCCATCTGCAAGCTGCACAGACCCAGAGCTCTCATTACATAATGTGCAGGCAGATCTGGGTCTATACAGTTAGATAGAAGTAATCACTAGAACAAACATGAGAGACGCTGCTCTGTCAGAACATTATGCAATGACAGATCAAAGGTGTATATTGTTTTCTACTTAAATATTTTATATAGATTAGGTAGTAGCCATATTTAGACAAAGCCAGAATTTGAGTTTTAAATTTGTAAGTTTTAAGTTGTAAATGTGTCTGATATGTTTTTAATCTTTTTCTTTTGTATACTTCATTCAGTTTAATCTGTGTTTAAGCAAATAATGCATCATTTAATATGATATAATGCTTAAAGTTTATAAAAAATAAACTGAACTGTTCATCATTTCTATGATAACAAATAAAAATAAATGCTTTAAATTTGAATGAATGAAAAAAGCCTAAAGGGTTATGTTATTGGTTTGTTCTTTTATCTAAAACCTGCTTTCTTAAAATTTCAGACATTCCGCAACATGGATCAAGTTTTCCCAGTTTTAATCTCAACATTAGGAGATGAAAAACAGTCAGACGAGGTAAGGACCTCTAAGGTTGTTTTTCTCCTTGTTGTTTTATTAATCTACATCATACATACAAATTCTCATTGATTTATACATGTGTATACTTGTGTTATGCGATTATTTTTTAACATTTACAATTTATTCACTATTTAAAATTAAAAATCTGCCTTAGAAGATGTAATCAGTCAATTTAAAAACAAAATTTGTTTAATTTTGATTAAAAAAATATATCATGGCATGAAATGTTTGAAAACATGATATTTAATCATTCATTATTTAAAGTGCCATATGGAGGGGGACAATATACAGCCCTACCCATTTATGTTGACATCCTCGGGCCCGAGGAAATATTGTCGGATGTCGAGATAAGTATGGGGGGGTGTCTGAAAAAAGATACAAGTTATATTCATCAGTAAGGGGTGACCTGTCGTCAGTGAGTAGCATTTACACTTTGAGAAAACAAACATTGGAAATTTTGAGTACATGAAGACAAAACCAGTGTGAAATACACTTGTATATTGACAAATTACATTTTGGTTACCTTTGTGTAGTAAAATCCACAATAAAATATTGCATCGGTCACATCCTGATATGAAAAACATTCACTATGATATTCAATGTCAGCATTAGCACATAGTTGCATAGTTGTTATTTACATGCTTCAAGTACATGTACTTAAATTGGCCTAGATTTTGGTCAGTCTGTTCCCATCTTACTGAGGCAACCAAGGGGCTGGGTTATTCACAGGGAAATGAAAACTTGTCAACAAGTTGGTTTAAACAGTACATGTATTTAGTTACAGAAGTCATCGTGAAAAGTACTTAAAAGCGAACAAGAGATATGCGGCTGATATGATTAATGAAGGCATAATATTGTATACATTGACACACATGCTATTGAGGTATTAAAAGAAAATTATTCTTACAATGCATGTACGATATTGTAACAATGTCAGCTCAAGTGGTATACATTTAAAATATGTCCCGGAGATAACAAGTTATGAATTCTCTCAAAATACAAATACATGTAGCAGTAAAAGATTTTAATGACAAATACATATACATGTAATTGAGATTATTATCTATAGCATAATCAATGCATAAAATTACAATAAAATTTAATTTAATTTAAATTTAAATTAATTAAAATTAAATGTTGTTAGCACAACAAGTGGGCATGGGAGATAACGAGAGTACATGCATTTCTGAACTTCATGCAAGCTTTTTCTGTTTGAGCCTTGATAGTTGTTCTCTCTGGAGAAGATGCTGCAACTTTTCCAAGTGACCATTTGCTTCTTCCGATATTACCAATGAGTTTGATTGCGCAAAAAATCTTGTCAAACCATTGCACATTGAAAAGGCCTCTCTGCATGAAACACATGGCAAACGTAGTGTTTCCGATTCATCATTAGCATCAGTATCAGTTATGTTGTCTTCCATGCCGTCTTCTGAAACATAATCCATTTTGACGGCAGCAATAATGTCATCATCTGCTAGAGCTGCTCGGCATTGTTCCTTGTCATTTGTTTCAACAGCCATCCGAACAAACTCATCCATTGAAATTCCAATACCTTCATATAAGCCATCTTCTTCAAGACTATGTGGGATATCTGATGGGGAGAATCCATGAAATTCCTTGTTTTTAGGAAAGAAAACGTGCATAAAGCAGTTCTGTATGGTCTCTGGCTTCACTAATCCCCAAGCTTTCCTCAAGTTGTACAGAGGCCCAAGCAAATCTTCCTTAAATTCTTCTTGCTGATCAATCGCAGCCAGCCTTTTGTGGGCGAGAAGTTTTTGATAATTTAGTTTTAGATTCTGGATGATTTCTTGATCCATTGGCTGTATGAGTGACGTGGTATTGGGCGGAAGAAAAATTAGTTGGACATGTTGGAGATCATCCACACGTGGGTGCGCAGAACAATTATCCACAAGCAAGGCAATTTTTCTTCCTTGCACTTTAATTTTTCTGTCGAGTTTCCTTATCCACCCCATAAAAATGTCCGACGTCATCCAAGCTTTTGTGTTCGCATAATAATCCACAGGAAGATGGTGCACATTTTTAAAACAGCGAGGCTTCTTAGACTTGCCATAAACTAGAAGTGGCATTTTATCATTGCCAATCATGTTCGATGTGACTAGAACAGAGATGCGGTCTTTAGGCTATTTCCCACCAACACATGGTTGACCTTTGATGCAGTATGTCTTGTCTGGAGTACACTTAAAGAATAAAGCTGTTTCGTCCGCATTGTATATATCCTCAGACTTATAATTCTGCAATATATCTTTAAGTTGGGCTTTCCATCCATCAAGCTGTGATGTGTCTGCTGAGTTGGCTTCTCCACAAATCCTTTTGTATCTGATGTTATGACGAACTTTAAAGCAATTGAACCAACCACTTGTTGCAGCGAAGTTCTCCACACTAAGTTTTTTTGCAAATTCTTTCGCTCTTTCAATGATCATATCACGATCTGTGGATAAGGTGGAATGTGCAATGCGGGTTTCATTGAACCATTTTGCTGTGGCCTCCTCCACGTCTTCAAATTTAGCAGTCTTCTGCTTCTTCCTTTGGGGAGCGCAGTTACCTTCAACATAGTCTTTCTTTATAGACTCAGCAGCTTTCATCCATCCTGACAGGGTGTTATGTTTAAGAGAAAATTTTTCACAGACATCTTTGCGAGATGCCCCACCCTCAGCTTCCTTAACAGCCATATATTTAGTTTCCAGAGGCTGTAAATTTAATCTGCTTTTTACACTGCCATTGGTAGCCATCGTAAATATAAATAAAGTTAAAAAGGAAACTTTCACAGCACAATAAACTTGTTTTAATCACCGATCACTTTGGAAAATGCAAGAATCTATCAGATTTTATTGCTTTTATTTAAGTTGCCGCGAGAGGCCAACTTTATAGGACCAAACAAAGCCTGTTTCTTTACCCGACTGCAACTTTAAAGCATGGCAGCAAGATCAACTAATTGTTGAATAAAGTACAGGTCGGAACTGGCCGCTTGCTGACATAAATGATTAGGCGGGAAAATTAAAGCCTGGCGGCAAGATCAACTAACTGTTGAACAAAGTATGGGTCAGAACTGGCAGCTGGTCGACATAAATGATTAGGCTGGAAAATTAAAGCCTGGCAGCAAGATCAACTAACTGATGAACAAAGTATGGGTTGGAACTGGCAGCTTGTCGACATAAATGATTAGGGAACAAAGGATTTGTTCAAGCTGGGACCAAGGGCTTCTTTCAACATGTACGTTTATTTTTTATTTCGACGTCGACATAAGCATGACAATTTTGGTAGTAATAGTAGACCAAGGGACCGGGACTTTGCTTTTTTGTCGAAATAGGCGGCTTGTCGACATAAGTGATGTCAGTATAAGTGGGTAGGACTGTACAAGAAATAATACAGGAAATATTTATTCAATTTATTTTGTATATTTGAACTTTTTTTACTGTCTTGCTTGCAATAGTTTCATTACAGCAAAACAAGAGTGATGTTGTCTGATATCCTGCAGTAATTTTTGTAATGTGTACTTTTTAAAAGCTGTATAAATTATTGTTTGTCCAAAGTCTTATTTGTTTGGATAAATGATTAGATGGGTAAGATTAACAAATTGAATACCATTATGATTTGAAATACAATTAATCACACCATATGAAGGATATCTGTACATTAAGGACAAAATTTAGGGGTACCTTCTCAGATGTCATTTATAATCCCCTCCACTGTAATAAAGGACACCTGTCCATAAGGGACAACATTCAGTGGTACTTTCTGTTAGATCTATTATCACATTTGACTGCTACTGCTATAATAAGGATAACTGTCAATAAAGGACAGTATTAAGGATCTCTTTTCTTATATTTGTCATCTTTGATCTCCTTAATACAGAATACCTACATATAAAGAGCAACACTGAGGTATACTGTCTGATATATTTGTGATCATCTTTTATCTTTGTAATAAAAAATACCATATGGACAACATTTAGGGTTACCTTTTTTATATTTGTGATCATCTTTGACCTTTATAATAAAGGATGCCTGTCCAGAAAGGACATAATTAGAGGTCTCTTTTTTCATTGTCGTTACCATCTTTAAACTCAGTAATAAAGGACACTCCATAAAGAACAACACCTAGGGATACCTTCCTTTATATTTGCTATCATCTTTGATCTCTGTAATAAAGGACACCTGGCCACAAGAAAAGCATTTAGGAGTTCGTTTTCTTTGTGATCTTGTACATAAATGATAACACTATATGGTACTGTTTCTTATAATTGTTATTATCTTTGAACTTGATAATAAAGGATGCATTTTCATAAAGCACAACATTTAGGGTCACTTATCTATAATTGTTATCATTTTGTACCTCTGTAATACAAGACACCTGGCTATATATGACACATTTTAGGGGTCCCTTCTATTATAAAAACCAGAAAAAACCAGCTTTATTTCCATGATTAATAGATAGCTTTTGAGCTCTATATAAATTTGAAGTGATAATTGGGAGGGGGGTAGGTAAATACTACATAAAGAGTATCGGCTGTTATGTATATCTTTAGTTTTTGTAACTCTTGTTACATGATTTGTATTTTTTTTTCATGACTATAAATTGTAGTGATTATCTATGGCTGGATTTGGCATACCTGCATAGTTTTATTGTAAGATATTAAAGAAGGTAAAATTGCATAGGATCTATGAATAGATGCATGCATACGTGTTGACAGTTACTAATAATAGAATTATTAGTAATTATGTTTACAAGTTTCAGGCTTTTTCCCATTGGACAGGTTGGTCAGGTGGTATCTTAGAAGATGGATTAGATCATATGAGTTCTTTTATGATGTTGGAAATTTGCAATTTGTCATGTAGCAATAGTGATAATGTGTGTTTTAGCCTTCTCACCTGTATATAAGTAGCTCAGACTGGGCAGTTTTCTTATTCTTATTTCTTCTGTTCTTGAGGTAACATCAAGTCAGCAGACGTATTTTATGTTGTATTTAGATATTATTTGAGAGGGAAAAGACCTGCTTGCTTATTCATTGGAAATAGAAAGTGCTCATTGGTCTACAATATTATTTTGGAACTATTGTGAATTATTCAAAGCAGTTCTCAAAGATGACATTTTTACATGTCAGGACTGTTGGCGGAGCAGTATATTCTTGGGTCCGAAGTTTATACAGAACATTTTATTCTCTTGGACTTTAATAGAACTTTTTCAGGACTATTTTGGATTCAATTTATAATTCTGTAAGTTCCTCTTAAATTTTCATTTTATAACATGGATAATTAAATTCTTTGTTAAGTTTACAAAACTTGTTGGTTTTGCTTCTTTCTGTTGTTTAGTTTATGACCATAAAGTTGTAACACAGAAAAAATTGTCACTTCTGTACGGGTGAAATCTAGACCTGTATTGACTAATTAAACATGCTGTTTTATTGGTTGAAGCACTCAGAATGGTCTAATCAGATTGACTTATATAAAACCACTTTTTTTTCACAGCACTCATTTGATTGAATAATATCCCTAAATTAGTCAATAGAATCAACTGTTTCATGTATTTAATGTCACATGATATAGTGTTTGTCATGTGACATAGTGTTTCAAAGATGCTGTTGTGTTGTTTTGATTGTTGCATTTGAATAGTTAATGTCCTGGGGATTGTTTTGTGCATTTCCTGTAATGATCCTATATTTAATGGATATAACAATGGGAGTGCAAAATAAGTCTATTGAAAAGATGGATTTTTGCTGCTTAGGCCAAGCCCTTTTACCAATGCTGGGTGCATTTTGCCCCCAGACATCAAGCTTGTTTTGCTTTTTTTTTAACTGTCTGCTTATAGTTATTATCATTTCTTACCTCAGAAATAAAGGACTTCTTCCCACAAAGGACAACATTTGGGGGTCTCCATTTATTTATCATATTTGACCTCTATAATAAAGGACAACTGTTCATTACAACAGTGTTTAGAGATTTTCATATTTTGTTGTCATCTTTACCTCTATAATAAAGGACAACTGTTCATTACAACACTGTTTAGGGATTTTCATATTTGGTATCATCTTTGACCTCTGTAATGAAGGACACTTGTCCATAAAGTGATATATTGACTGTCCTTTATCGACAGGTTTCACAGCATACCTTTTAAATAACAAGAGTTGCAAAGAAAATATTATTTTACTCATTCATCATCCTAAAATTATGAACGTGCTGTGTGCTTGTTCTGGCTACAAGAAATAGGGTTGGTTCATTGTGCCCCCCTCACGAATATGGTTGGGGTATTTAGTGGTACCCAGATCTGTCTGTCCTCTGTGCCTGTCAAGTTTAATTTTCTGTTTAGGTCAGTTTTGCAGACACTTTGGAGTGGGGAGGGGGCATCCAGTTTCTATGAACATATGTCTAGTCTTTTATATACCTGCTTGCAGTTTTCTACATGTCTTTCATCCAGATTATATTGTATATGATTTTTCTTGTTTATTTTTTATTTACATTTTCAGGCCCTGCTGTTAGGCCTCCAGGCCCTTGCTGAAATCTCATCCAGTTTTGCAGGACAGCAGCTGACATTTGCCAGCAGTTTGGGAGAGAATCAGACGGTCAGTATGGCCTCAGGGGGGAACACTGACTCCACTAGTCCCATCAGTAATTCTCAAGAACAAACATCGGACACACGATCAGTCTCCCCAAATATTTACTTCAAAAAATTTATGGTCAGTCTAATTAGTCTGTTCAAGGAAGATCGGCATCTTCTGGAAATACGAGGCCCTTTTATCATCAGGTAAAGTTATATAAACTACTACATAAGATTCTCACTTAGTTTGTCTCTTACAGTGATTTCAGCTATTGATTGACTTTCAGAGAATAAGGTTTGTAGAGCCTTGATTTACTAATGGATCTCTCTTTTCAACCTTACGTTTCTCCACTTGAGAAAATCTTGGATATTTTTGAGGGAATGCAGCTTATATAACAAATTTTTATGCACTTTTTGAAGTTTGCCATCTTTACCTTTTAAATTAAATGTGTAACAACTTATGTTTATGTATATTTGGAAGCTTTTTCATCCTATATATTTTTGCAATGCTTTATACTGAAAATTGTAGAACTTTTCTTTTATTTGGCACCATATAGCCATCGTACTTATGTACCATTCAACCTACTACCACAGCTCAACTTTTCTCAAAATCTGATCGCTTATTCTGAAATTTAAATTAAAGATTGATGAATTAATTTATCTTCACAGCTAGAACTAAACAATACACAGATTATTTACATTATCCTGCATTGGGTCATGTGGTCACATGCAGCATGTACAATGACACTATATTTGTTAGAAAAGCGGCATCTCAGGAGATATCCACAATAAAGGGAATTTCATACGGAGTCAGTAAACAGCTGTTACATATTTGGGTCTTTCTTTGTGTTGGCTGATCTGTCACTATTTAGTAAGTGACCATAAAACTTCCTAACATTGAAATTCCCAATGGTCTTTTATACTGAAATACTGAATTACAACCTCTGTCACCATGCCTCAGAGGAATACAGGGATATTGTCACATGATCCATCTGTCCATGTATGCATATGGACATATGTATGTATATGTGCAATGTCCTTGAACTCCTCCTATTAGAGGTTGACACTTGAAATTTGAGACTGTGATAGTCCTAATGGGTGTATATTATGCAGACACTTTTAGAATTGTTATCTTGCCCCTGGAGGTAAGGCAGGATGTGTGTGTGTGGGAGGGGGTATTTTGCATAACTTTTAAATAACTTTCAGGTTGTTTATCTCTGACATGTTTGAGAACTGGCTGGAATAACCATTGACTCAAGCATGAACATGTCAGACTTTCTCTGGATCATGCCCCTGAGATTTCTCTACCCCAACTCCAATTTACCTTTTGAGTTTTAACATTTTCCGCCCTATAACTGCATGTACACTTACTGGGCATGAAAAGACAAATTTATTTATGCAACTGACATTGACCCCATGGTTCATCACACCCCATAGGGACTTTACTTTTTGTCATTGGGGTCATAACTTAGAAACTTGAGATCACTACCCTATAACCATACATACATACATACATATATATATATATATATATATATATATATATATATATATATATATATATTAAAAATAACATAGCTTTTGAAGTGTTGGTATAAAGCAACTTGATATACCAGTAGTATTGGTATCTCAAATTGTGATTTGCCCATGGCGTATGAATATGCATAAGGATCATGTTTTGATAGCTATTATACTCTCTAAACATGGATATGAATTTCTTGGAATATTACATTTAAAAAAGAGAAAATAACAAGAAAATGATTTTCATGTAAAATATTTTTATAGAAACTAACATTTTTATATAAAAAAATCAACCATATTCAATCCAGGAAATAAATATTATTGAGTTCCACCCTGTGTCGTCTCTTGTCATCTCTGTCAATACTGCTGTTTCCAGTCTCTCCCTCTTGCAAAAATCAAACACTGTGCAACTCTGTGGAAAAAAGAAAACAATGACATCAGAAAGGAGCAGGATGATGAAGCAACATTTAATCTACTAAACTGTCAGTTAATTGAAGAGTTTGATAGAGACATGGCTGAGACATTTATAAATGAAAATGATCATTATGTGTCCAAATGTGAGCTTGTTAGGGAAGACAGATTTGTAAACCATGAACCTGATGATATACTGAAATTTATAGAAAGTAAGCAGAATGCAAACACTTTAAAAAAAGACACTTTTTGATGTAAGGCTGGTGACAGTATTCTTGCAGTAAAAAAACGAAATCAGAAATTTACACGAAATACACCCATCCAGATCAGACAGATCAGGGTACCACTAAATGCCCCAACCATATTCATGAGGGGGGCATAATAAACCAACCCTATTTCTTGTAACCAAAACAAACACACAGCACGTTCATAATTTTAGGATGATGAATGAGTAAAATAATATTTTCTTTGCAACTCTTGTTATTTAAAAGGTATGCTGTGAAATCTGTCGATAAAGGACAGTCAATATATCACTTTATGGACAAGTGTCCTTCATTACAGAGGTCAAAGATGATACCAGATATGAAATGGATCAGCACCTGGCTAATTTTATACTCAGTGTTAGGAGAAAAGATGGATCTGAGTTCAAACCGAACAGCTTAAGAAGCATCATCAGATCCATTGATCGCCACCTTAAAATCAAGAAATATGCAAGTTCAATCATGAGAGGAAATGACATAAATTTTGCATTAACAAGGGAAGCTCTTTGGGCTAAGCAAAAAGATTTAAAATCTAAAGGAAAAGGGAATAAACCCAATCGGAGTCAACCGATCACAGACGAAGAAATAAATGCCTTCTATAGCAAAAAAACTAATGGGGATGGAAACACCTGAAGCCATTGTTAACACATTGTGGTTTAACAACTCTGTGCATTTTGGTTTGAGGGGAGTGACTGAACATTACAATCTGAAATGGGGGGATGTTACGCTAAAGAAAGATGTGAACGGCCTGGAGTATCTTGAACTCATTGAAAGGCAGACAAAAACAAGAACAGGAGACAATGTCAAGGACATCAGGGATATTAATCCTAAGATGTATGAAAACAAAAACAACAAAGAGAGAGATCCACTTGCTGTCTACAAATGGTATGCAGAGCTAAGACCAGCAGACTTTTGTCAACCTGAAGATCCTTTCTATATTGCACCCAACACTATGCCAATCTCAGTGACAAACCCAAAATGGTTTAGGAAACAAGTCATTGGAATTAACAAACTTGGATGCATCATGAAAAAAATGAAAGAAAAAGCAAATATTACAGAAAGAAAGAAATTAACAAATACTAGCAGCCGAAAGTACCTAATTAAGAAGTTAAGAGACAAAAACATTCCCCCAACTGATATCATGCAAATTTCAGGCCACAGAAATGTACAGTCTATAAACAGCTATTCAGACATTAGTGACAAACAACAACAGACTTACTCCAATTACCTGAGCAACACCGGCCACCCAAGTAATGATTCTGTCAACCCCCACCCCAACAACAAAGAAATTTCAAACTGCACAACAACAGACTGTAGTATATCATGTTCCCAAACATGTATTATTCAACAGAATCAGATTATCAGCAACACATTCTACGGATCAAACATCACCGTACAAAATATGTTTGTTATGAACCTCCCGCAAAACGTGAATGAGATCCCTAACTGGGTCAACTTCTTGCAACAGGCGACTTCTCAAACAGGGCCCACATGGCGGAAATGTAGGAGAATTATTGAAAGTGACACTGACAGTCAGTAGGAATAGCGAAATATGAACAGAAACGATATCAATAAAATGTAGTTAGGTTTAAATTGTTTCATTACCTCTTGTTCCTTCATTATTTTGATGTTTCTGGCTCGAATCGTAGTGCCGCTACAGATGCAAATGGCCGCCCTGTTACTGTTCATGACAATGAATGCTGCAAATTCAATGTTGGCATGCACATTATTAACAAAATTTTGAATGTTAACTATCAGCCTTGTGTTTTCATTTCATTTAATATTTTTAAAGGAAACATACAGCAATTAATATGAATGAAGTGTACACGAAATTAAGAATCACTATAGAACTTGTTTTTTGAGCATACATATATGCGAGGGGTTGTGAAGATTTCACTCCCCTACAGTGCACTGTTTATGACTGTCAGGTTTATCTCCCATATAAAATGAAAACTTGTATGTGGTATAAAAAAAAAATATGTATAGTATGTACGCTGTATCAATGATATACCACTCGCTGTATTCATTTTTCATTAAAAGAAAACTTGGCAAGCCTTGTTTCCTTTAAATGAAAAATGTATACATCTCGTGGTATATCATTGATACAATGTATATACTATACATATATTCCATATATATATATATATATATATATATATATATATATATATATATATACAAACTTACAAATCACTTGGCAAATAACAGTCTTTCCAAAAGTATTGGATTAAAAAAGATCATTTTGGTAAAAGAAATAATAGATATGACAGAAAAACTGACAAACAACATTGCAAAACTGGTGCGAAACCAGCCCAAGCACTTTCAAAATCTACTGATTCCTTTTTAAGGGCACAAAGTCACAAAAGATATTTACACAGATGACAACATAACAAAACACAAAGTCTGCATTGTGTTTGCTGTAGATAAGTACAGTTAAATGCAAAATAAAGGTTGAATGATGTTGAGTGTTGTTACTTTTTTTGTTTGTTTTGTTGTCATGTTATTTATATATATATATATATATATATATATATATATATATATATATATATATATATATATATATATATATATATATATTGATAGACGTGCACACACACATACACACACACACTTAACAAGCATGAAAAGACGGATTTGTACATGTAACTGACATTGGCCCTGGGGTCCATTTTTATCCCTCACCCACCTACCCCATTGGAATAAGACCCTAGGTCATAGCTTGGAAACATTGAGATCCCCACCATTAAACTATATACACGCTTACTGAGCATGAAAAGGTAGATGCAAACACTCAACTGACATTTTCCTTTGGGACAGTACTTACCCTAGAGGTTCAAAGCTCAGGATGGAAGTCAAAACATAAATGCATTTTATACAAAGACAGAATTCCAGTTTATAATGTTGATTGTTTGCCTGAAGTATATGAAATTTCAATACATTTGCAGTAAAACATGGTTAGTAGATACATGGGTATAGTACATTTATAGTTAGTATAAATCGATTCTTACACCCAATTTAATGTAATACCTACATTTTAATTGGGTTCTAATTAATTTTTGGATGCAACATAGTATTTTGGAGGAGCATGACAGGTTTCATTCTAAACAGGCTTTACTGTAATTTGATTTTGTAGGGATTTAACTTTTATTGAAATATAAATATTTGTTTGATATTTGCATTTTGTAGTAAGCCATTTTGATCAGGCAATCAAGTGTATTAAATAAACAGTTTTGAAAGTCACGATTACAGTAAACTTCCATTACCAGAAGTTATATAAAACTTGTGAAATGTAGACCAAGATTTGTAATATGTGCTATCCATCTTCATATTTTAACAGAAGTTAGTGAAGGATAAAGTATATATTCTTATATATGAATACATAAAAACTAAGAAAATTTAAAATTTCTGCAGCCTTTTCAACCCTTGATTTTTATAATAGTCAGTGTGATTCCTAGTCAGATATTACATTTTAGGTCTTCAAAGACTGAAGAAAAGATCTGTTACTTAATTTTTGTCGCCAAAATGTAATTTACAGTGAAGAGATAGAGTAATCATGTGTGTTATGGAATAGGATGGCGGTAATTTTGGATAAAGGATTTGTTAGAGACTGGTAGGTGTAAAGCATATCATGACAATTGCTTATAGGAAATGGAGAATACTGAACTGGAACCAGACAGTTTAGGGCTATATTGTGAGTTCCTTATTTTTCATTGATTATCAATTCTCATGGATTTTGTGGGGTATCAATTCTCAGGGATTTTGTGGCAGTTACAAACAATGAATTTAAAGACCCATTGAACAGAAATTTTATGTGGAAACCATATTCCTGATCCAAATATAAACCACTGGCACAAGTGTCATTTTTGCAAAACCTTGAAAATTGATATCCAAGAATGTAAATAAATTCACTGAAAAAAAAATCAAGACCGAATTATTGAGGAGCCAAGACAAAAGCTTGTATTGGACTAAAGCTCCACTGTATTTATATCCAGACATCTGTGTTTGCTGCTGAACTCAGAAGACATTTTCCGATCCTTGGCAGAAATCCTTGGGGAGGAAACAGACATTAAGTTCACCTGCATGATGGTTCAGACCCTGAACATGATTCTGCTCACTTCTACAGAACTATTTGAGCTTAGAACTCAGTTGAAGGATCTCAGTACCAAGGTATTGGCCTAATTACCAAACAGTAAGAAATTCCCTCTGTTGTAAATAATTATTACACACACACACACACAGAATACTGAAAATAATTAGCAGTAATAATGATTATGGATCTAATTGGGTTATTTAAAAAAACGGCTTATATTAATGATTGTAGATCTATTCAGGCTATAATCTCCTGGATATTGGCTTGTAGTAGCAATTGTGGATCTAGAGAGCTGCATTAGCTTTCAGCATTGGCATATATTGATGATTGTTGATCGAGAGAGGTCACAATACCCTCAGTAGTGACTTGTATTAATGATTGTGGATCTAGACTGCTATAATACACTAAATATTGGTTTATATTAATGATTGTGGATCTAGAGAGGTCACAATACCCCAAATATTGGCTTATATTGATGATTGTGGATCTAGAGAGGTCACAATACTCCAAATATTGGCTTATGTTAATGATTGTGGATCTAGAGAGGTCACAATACCCTAAATATTGGCTTATATTAATGATTGTGGATCTAGAGAGGTCACAATACCCTAAATATTGGCTTATATTAATGATTGTGGATCTAGAGAGGTCACAATACACTAAATATTGGCTTATATTAATGATTTTGGATCTAGAGAGGTCACAATACCCTAAATATTGGCTTATATTAATGATTGTGGATCTAGAGAGGTCACAATACCCCAAATATTGGCTTATATTAATGATTGTGGATTGAGAGAGGTCACAATACTCCAAATATTGGCTTATATTGATGATTGTGGATCTAGAGAGGTCACAATACCCTAAATATTGGCTTATATTAATGATTGTGGATCTAGAGAGGTCACAATACCCCAAATATTGGCTTATATTAATGATTGTGGATCTAGAAAGGTCACAATACCCCAAATATTGGCTTATATTAATGATTGTGGATCTAGAGAGGTCACAATACTCCAAATATTGGCTTATATTGATGCCATCATTTTTTGTCCCTCTAATTTTTCTGTTATTTGCTTGCATATTGGGACCACCCACTCAATGTGACCAACCACCAATATTTTTTCACCAATATTTTTTGTGGGGTCCCATGAATCATCATGTACTTCGTATAGCAACCAAAGCAGCCAGTGATTACAAGGCTTACAGTTTATGTCAACTTTACCACTAATATGTATTAATTACCTTCACTTCTCAAGCATAATCTTATTTCTGTCTTTTAGCCTGTCCATATCTCTGTTTATCTATGTATATATGATTTCTTTTCAATCCATTGTAACTCTTGATAGTAGGTAAAGACCACCTGTCTAGCAATTTTGTGTCATCCCCTGAGCAGTATTTATACACAGATTTGACTCTATATTACAAGAATGTATAAGAATTTGTTTAAATTAATTCTTTTTCAATTCAGTATTGATAAAGATTATCTTTGTTACACATATCCTAACTGATACATGATTTTGCAATTAAATTTTCACCTATAGTTAACTGTTGCTTGAGTATGGCAATGTCAGTTTCCATGGAAGAGTTGATAATACAGTGCAGATGACAAAAAGTTAAGGTAGTGAAACTGTCAAAGCATATAAGATTATCTCTTTATTTCCACTGCTATTACATTAAATACTTACTGATGGATTTTTTTGTCCCTTTGAAATTTGTGTGTCCTCTAGATTTGAAGAACATGGGAACACAATGTTCCCCAGCCATTAGAATCATAGGTGCAACACATTAGTTTCAAGAACCAAACTTCTTCTATGAAGACGTATGTTTCTATACACCCTCCATAACGATGAGCATAGTATGGTATAGCGTTGTCCATGCATCTGTCTGTTACCAATTTCATCTCCACACAATACACAGCTTGTGTGTTGGGGTAAACAAGAACACTATATATTTTGGAGTCAAAAGATCAAAGATCAAGATCTCTATGACAAAAAGAAGAAAAATGGCTTCTACACAATAACTCTAGTTATCCACCATCTGCGGTTACCAAATTTTTGTCAATGGCTTGCATTTGGGGTAAGGAAGAACCCAATCAGTTTCATGGTTTTAAAGTTCCAAGGTCAAAGGTCACTGATTGAGAGAAGAAAAATTATTTCCAGACACTAACTTGAGTTATCCACCTTCTACAGTTATGAAATTCTGTAGATGGTATGCACTTGGGGCAAGGATGAACCCTGGCAATTTTGGGGTCAAAGTTGAAGGCTACTCTGACTGAAAAAAAGAATTTTTCCACAAGGAAACATTAGTTCTGCATCAAATATCAGAACCAAACTTTGTGGATACATGTAGCTTGCACATGAAGTAAGGAAGAAGCTTATTGATTTTGAGATCAAAAGTTATCATTGTCACTGAAAGAAGATAATTGCTTTCCATGCAAGAATTTTAATTCAACATAACAGAACATGACCAAACGTTGTGTAGATGGCTTGCACTTGCAATAGGGAAGAAGCCATTCAATTCTGAGGTCAAAAGGTGAAAGGTTAAGGACACTGACTGAAAGAAGCATGATGGTTTCTACAGAAAAATTTGATTTTCAGCATTGAGGACTATGAAGCATGAACCAGTTATATAATGTGCCATTCATGGTACTTGTTTTCTGTCTCTACATGTGACTATATATATGTACAGGATAAACTTCAAGCACCATATGTACTCATTTATAAGTTGAGTCAAACTTCAGACAACAAAGATCCTGATCTGCTGTAGCATAATGCAACTGCAGATCAGGGTCTTTGATTGTTCTACTGATTACTCCTAACAAACTGCACAGACCCAGATCTGCCAATGCATTATGCGATGGCAGGTCTGGGTCTATGCAGTTTGCAGTTGTACCCATCTTATAAGCAAGTATATATGGTATATTGGGAGCCTCTTGTTTATACTGGCTTACATTTGAAGGTAAACTGTCCTTTAAAAGAGAACAGCTTATTTTAAAAGATTAGATTACTTTTGAGGTCAGATTAATTTAAGATCTTTAGGTTGTTTCAGGCAGTATATTTTAAATGAACTTATTTTCAAAATCTAACTCATTGACAGGAAAATTGCTAAAATTTATGACCTGCTAAGAACCCTGCAATATGACATCAGATTTAGCTGTCGTACTATCAATATAAATCTTTAATGAGACCAATAATTATAAATGTCAACCATATATACTCACTAATAAGTCTGGTTCAACTGTATATACTGCACAGACCCAGATCTACCATCATATAATACACTTGCCAATGTGCGTCTATGCTGTTAAGAGTGATCAGTAAAAGCAACAACATGGACCCTGATCTACTGGTGCATTATGTAATGGCAGATCAGGGTCTGTGTTGTTTGTTGATGGGCCTGACTTGTAAGATGGTAATTAAACGTTATGTCCATTTTACCCTATTTTTATCCAGGAGAGCTGTTCCCTGTTTTGTTGTCTGTACCAGTCCTGGTGTGCCAGTCCTGTGGCTACGATAGCACTTTGTTACCTGTCACAGAATTACAAGCATGCTGCAGACCTGATGCTTAACTTGTATCCTTATCTTGATTTAAGCAAGACGGCAGAGAATAAAATGAAAGTTTTGTTTCCGAACCACTTGGACATCCATACATCTATCCATATGTCCATCCATCCAGTCTTGCTTCCATCTGTCCATCTGCTTTATTTTCTTGTTTTGTTGATAGAAACGGTTACAAGATCATTTCTGAGTTATAAAACCAAATAACTTTATTCTCTATCTTAATGATTATGTTGGTTGAATTCAGCAGAAATATTAATTGTATCAACTTCCAAAAACTAAGCTGTCATTTTTATGAGCCATGCTAATGTAAGTTTGTGCCTTACTTACTAGTATGAATAACCAAATGTGCATTTACAAATACATAACACAGACTAGCCTGAATTTATAAAAGTTGTTTGATAGTTAGACATTTTCACAGATTATGGTCATCAATCTTCCATCACTAATTAATTAACCAAATACAGATGCAAATGTACTAAACTTGGTCATCACTTATTATAGTGTTAATTGGCATGGTTAAAACTGGGTTTAAAATTCTCTGATTCAGATATTACCTTCTGTTATATTCACATCTTTGCCTTTGAATTCACTACTTTTTTAATATTTCTTTATATCTTTACAACACTGAGATAATGGTATTCAGCAGATACCATATGTACTCGCTTGTAAGATGAGTCCAAATGCAAATTGCACAGACCCATCTGACATCACATTATGTACCAGCAGATCTAGGTCTGTGCAGTTTGTTTGTGTTATTCATCAGAATAAACAACATAGACCATAGACCATGATTTGCAGGCTCATTACTACAGTTGATCAGGTTCCTCGTTGTTTGAAGTCTGACTCAACTTATAGGTGAGTATACACAGTAAGTTGCCCGTTTACTCTGAAGAAAGCATAACTACTATGAAGACTCTTAAAGTCTTTATTATTTTCTTGACTTTTTCAGTATTTTTGTCACACAATAAGAGTGTAACATTGGAATGTAGCATCCTGATATCAGTTAATACAGAAAGCTGTATTGTGCATGTTTAACATGGAAACCTTGAACTTCATATTTCATCCTTACTGGCATTATCTGTTTATACTGTATATGCTTGCTTACAAGTCAGGTCTAACTGCAAATTGCAAAGACCCAGATCTGTCAACACATAATGCACCACTAGATCTGGATCAGAGAAGTTAGAAACAAATTGCATGGATCATGATCTGCTGGTGCATTATATGACAGCGGATAAGGGTCTATGTAGTTTGCAGTTAGACCTATTTTATATGTGATTATTTATGGTACTTGTTAATTTTTAATAGGACAATATCTGCCCTAATTGCAGGGTCACCATGGAAACTAGTTCATGATACTAAATGTTTCACCTTAGGTAAATAAATAAATAAAAGTAGGTAAAAGTATAATGATAAAAGTTTTCATCTGAATTGAATTGCTTTACATTTTCATTTTTCGATATTGCAGTTTGTTATTTGGTAAATGAATCTTACTTTTTTGCCATTTCTTTTTAAAATTATGCAACCTGCTGGATAACTTCAAATTATCGCACACACATCCTTTTCAAAAATATATTTATTTTTTCAGTATGTTTCAGAAGTTCAATAAATTAAATCTTTCTGTTCATTGATTTTACTGCAAGACAAATTTGCACAAATAGAAAGAGGCCATATTTCACTTAATCTGCTCATTTTCTGGAGATAATTCTGAAAATTTCACAATACAGTCCTCATTTTTGCTACATAATACCTTTCTAAATATGTTACGCATTTCCTTGACGATTGCCACAGCGGAGATCTGGAAATCACAGTGGATTTTCTAAATGAAATAGATAAATTGATTCAGCTTTTAGAATCACCTATATTTGCATGTAAGTAATGAATATCAGCTGATCTAAATAAACCATAACCCATGTTTTCAAAATTTGTTTACCTATAGCTAAAGCTTAGAATCTTAAAACTTTAGTATTCAATAGTTTTGTTTAAAATGAAGCTAGCTTCACAAAATATTCAGGATCATCTTAACTTTGGTTCCTCAATAAGTAAATATCTATGTACGCATCAAATATAATATCCAGTTGTAGATTTTGAGCTTGGGTTTCATGCTGACAAAGTTTAAAGTATACTTGGCTAGAAGAGCTAATGCAGTGGTCTATTGTCCATCTCTCAGTTTGAAGCAAATTTGCTGTCACTACTCCTCCTATCCTACCAGTAGGATTTTGATGAAACTTAACACACACATTCATTGCAGGATCTACTTGGTCCTAAATGAAAATTGTGCCCCTCATACATCCAATATGATCACCACAGTGATTATCATCTTGTTGCCAATCCTCCTGAATGGATCGACACATCAGAATTTGATTTTCACAGAAAGACTTCTTGTGATGTCTAGTTTGCCTCAAATGAAAATAGTGCAGCAAGGTCACTATGGTGGCCAACTTGAAAATTAGTTTATCACTGCTTCTTCTGAACATATGGTCATATCAACATGGGGTTTTCACTGAAAGACTTATTATGATATAAAGTTGGTTCTGAATGAAAAACAAAATTGTGCCAATCATTTCTTTAGCTTGGCATAGTTACCATCTTGAAAAATCTTGTTAATTACTGCTTCTACTGAATGCATGGCTGTACTGACATAGGATTTATCTAAATACTTTTTATGATGTCTAGTAAGTCCTATATGAAAATGGTGCTGATCAGATCTGTAACATCAATGCCATGAGAAGAATACAGCGTACCTTGAATAATGCCAATTCAATAACTTGTTTTCATTCCAAAAAATATTTATTGTACATTTAGCCAAACTTAATGGGAATATCTTGACAATGTCTGAGACAAGTTCAGTAATCTTTTATCAATGATATCAGGCACAGGGTCAAAGGTCATGGGAAAGAAATCTGTACTACACTTAAAGATGTCTCATGAACATATTACCCGAGAGATGTGAAAATGATTTTGTATGTATCTTAAGAATATTCAAGATGGTTAAATAAACAGTAATTAAAAGAAATAAAAGGACATTAGAAATAGCCTTATCATGGATTCCTAGAAATTCTTTCTAACCAATAGAGCATCAGTCCCTTCATGTGACTCTTATTTAGAATAAGGTTACTGTAGCAAATGCATTATTGCAATTCTAAGTGATGAATGTAGTAATGTTGTCACAACTGATTGCCTAAGTTCTCATTAGACTTGTAACAGCATTAAGGAAACACTTTCAAGGTTTATTCACTTGACAGGTAGTTTTGACAAAGGACAAGTGATAGTTCCAAGTTGCTTGTCCCTCAGACAAATGACTTTTGAAACTTAGCATGCTTCCAATCAAATGAAAGACATGGTCTCATACTTCCCAAGCCCATGACACTCAGTGGAATGTAACTTCTTTTAAATCATCTATATAAATACACAATGCTCATTAACAGTTAAACAACAGAATTGAGTATAGTTTGAACACAATTAAAAATTACGTACATTTATTAGCAAAAACATATTTTGAAAGTGGTTTCCAAGTCGCTTGAAGAGTACTTTTAACCAGAACATAACTTTAGTGGGAATGATTTGTATCAGGTAAGTTTTGGTTTTAATGACACTTGGAACACATTATTGGCCATATCATGCTGAGGAAATGTAGTTAAATGCCTTTTCTCAAGGGCATATGTTTCAGATAAACAGGATTAAAATGTACTGTGACTCCTTGAATAAATGGAAAATGAATTCTTCATTTATAAAGTAGTGTGTTGTACACTTTGGTTTTAAAAGTGGAGGAAATCAGATTCCCTGGAGAAATCCATTGGTCATTTCAGAATGACTTTCAAACCATTTTTAATTGTCAACAATTGATCTGAGATGCTTACTACATGACTACATTATGTAAACCCATATGTGTACTTACCTGATATACTCACTTACAAGTTGAGTCAAAATACAAATAACATAGACCTTGATCTGACATTACATAATGAGCTGGTTGATCAGGGTCTACATTTGTTCTATGGTTTACACTTAGCAAAATGCATAGACCCACACCTGCCAGTGCATTTTGTGATGCCAGATTGGGATCTGTGCAGTTGTGCAGTGGATCTGACTTACCATCAAGTATATATGGTAATAGACACATAAACTATGATTGGTAGTCAGTAAAAATGGAAAATTTCTTCCAAAAATAATGCTAAAAGGAATTTTATTTAACATGTAAAGTTCACTTTTTCATTGTTTATTGAAATATATTCCAATAAATTACTTGGACTTGCTATTTTTCAAGAGATTGTGTTTCTTTGCATGTATTTGGAGTTACTACCATGATTATTTCATTGCCTCGTTCTGAGATAAAAGTATGCTTATTTTCGTTTTCTTAGATTTACGACTTAGTCTTTTAGACATGGATAATAACCAAGATCTAGTCAAGAGCCTGTATGGTCTGCTGATGCTATTGCCTCAGTCGGAGGCATTTGAGTTACTCCGTTGTCGATTAAAATGCATTCCCCACTACAGCCAGCCATCAGCAACTCGTGGCAGGTAAGTCATACAACCATCTCACCCCTTTAGGCATTGTTGGTGAATGCCAAAACAAGCAGCAACAGTGAAATAGAGGATAGCAATGTTCATTTGCTATTAATCATCTGCCATTGTAATATTTCGTGTCTGCCTGCTACAAGGATTTTTTTTTGTTGGTTATGAATGAAGAGTTATAGGTATTACTTTTTCAGTGGCAGTGTCAATGATAAAATTCTGTTTTTAAGTTTTTTTATACACTTGCCATATGGCTAAGCACATTATGTTGCAATATTGTCAAGCCCTTTCATACCAGTTTGGTTTCTGCACAATAACTCTGGTTTTCAACAATTTACAGCTTCCCGAATTTGTGGCTGGCTTGTACTTCGGGCAACAAAGAACCCTATTGATTTTGGGATTCAGAAAGCTTGAAGTACAAGGTCATTGTTACTGAAAGAAGAATAAATGTTTCTCGACAATAACAAGCATTCTACAGTTTCTTCAGTTACTAAACCTTTTTGGATGGCTTGCACTTGGGATAGGAAAAATCCCTATTAATTTGGAGGTCATGATGTCAAGATCACTGGAGCTGAAAGAAGTAAAATGGTTTTCATACTCTAACTCAATTTGTTAACCATCTTGTTACCAAATTTTTTTTATGACTTATCCTGAGGTAACCCTGTTAATTTGGGCTCAATAGATCAAAGATCAAGGTCACTATAACTGAAAAAGAAAAATTGGTTTGGCACAATAACAGTAATTCTTCACAATCTACAGTTAATGACTTGCTTTGTACTAAGGAAGAACCCTATTATTATGGGATCCATAGGACAAAGGTCAAGGTGATCGAGTAAAATAAAAATGGTTTCTATACATTAACTTCAGCTCTTCATCACTAGTGGTTTCCAAACCTTGTGGATGACTTGCATTTGGGGTAAGGAAGAATCCTCTTAATTTTGGGGCCGAAGCCCAAGAGTACTGTGACTGAAAGAAGCAAAATGGCTTCCACAAAATAACATTTAGTTCTAATTCACAGATAGGATCCAGACTTTATAATTGGCTTTCACTTGGTCTGTTGATGTTGGTATCTAATTGTCAAAGGTCAAGGTAACTGGCTGAAAGAAGAATTGTGGTTTCTTCAAACAACTTTTGGTGATCAGCATATAGGACTGTTAAAAATAGGGCAGGTTTACAATGTTTCATTCACTGTATCCTTGTTAAAGTCATATATCTCTATCAGTCGCGTTATAAAATATTATCATTTCTTAAGGTTGTTTACCTTGATGTGGAAGGATTTCTGTCTTTTAGTCTTTAGCAACAAAAGTGTGTCATCATAACTTTGTGCGTAGGTCAGACACACATTTCATAATTATGTCATTTATTTGCATAAAATTACAATCATAAAAATGGAAAATACCAGCCTGCGTTCAGTAAAGTATAATGCTGTACATTATTAGGACATAACAAGGATTCTACTGCTTAGCTTCAGATTTTGTACCAGATTAATATCATTGTGATTGAGTTGTGATTGAGTTGTGATGATTGAGTTGTGATGATTGAGTTGTGATGATTGAGTTGTGATTGAGTTGTGCTGAATTTTCATGGTTTTTAAACTTTTATTTTCTTAGCAAAACATCATTACTATCCTTTTGAAAATAAAGATTTTAGTCAGTGTCCTTGGGTATATAGTTCTAAATAAACTTCAGGTTATTTGTAGAGGACAAAAATTCAAAATAAACATACTACTAATGCAGGCCAACAGACCTCTGTTCATTTGTTTTACATATTCATGTTGCCATTATCTTTTTTTAAATATAGATTTTACAGAATTGTAACATCTTGTTTTTGTTTTATCTTGTTGTGCTTAATGTTTACATTTGTTTGAAAGGGTTTTGTCGTAAAAAATTGTTGTGCATTTTCACTTTTTTTAACTTTACCTTTCATTGCCACTGCGTAGCTACATTTATTTTCAAACTCTTATATACATGAAATAAATTTTGCATAATTTGCTTGCAGTAAGCTCTTTATCTCTTTTGACCATTAGCTTAGGTCCTGACCAACCAAACTAACAGCTCATCTGCTATGACTAACAAAGCCATGCTATGACTAACAAAGCCATGCAATGACATCTCTAATAAATGCAAACTTTATTAGAGGACCATGAGAATTAGTATCTTAGTGGCAGAGTCTCCCAATCAGTTGGATACAAGGTCAGATGTAGGACTAGCCAAAATTAGCTGCAGTGGTGTGCCTTTTGGCAAGGCAATTTACTTGTATTACCTTGGTACTGAATAGTCTTTTATATGATTATGTGCCATTCAGCATCAATCAGTCAGTTTCTGGGGATGCAAGGGAGACCATTGAGTATGATGCATATTTATAGTATATAATTATCATAATCTTTCTTTTTTCTATGAAATATATTCTTTCCTAATGAATATAATGGTCTCTCTCCATGCAAGCTTTTAAATTAATCTCTTTCATGTTTTACATTTGTAGCACAGAGAACAGTGTACCAGACTCAAGACAGGCAGTACGTAATATAGACTTTAATGAGCTATTACATCAGTTCCTGGAAGTCCAGGCTCGGCACAAGGAAGCTCGACGTAAACACACAGGGTTCCTTGTCAAAAACTGACAGTGGCAGTATGGAAGTGTCATGGATATTTGTCAAAAACTGACAGTGGCAGTATGGAAGTGTCATGGATATTTGTCAAAAATGACAGTGACAGTATGGAAGTGTCATGGATATTTCAACTCAGTTGTATTAGTGCAATAATAAATGTTCATAGCATACAGTCTGTTCATCAGTCAGGCTTTCATTGTCATGTACATGTAGTGGAATAGAATTACAAGACCCAGAGAATAAAAGCCAGCAGTATAGGCCCCTTTCATTATAAAGTTGGCAGAGCTCTGTAGTAAGTCAGTTGTCTGTTTATTAATCAGATCCACTGCCAATCAGTCCATCTGCAACAATTTGGTTTCCACAAGATAATTAGTCTGGGAATTGTTGATTTTAAACAGTTTGTTACACAACTTGGCATTGATAAGACAACATAAGGGTTTGATTCCAGCCTTCTTTGTCATCATTTAGTGTAGTTATGGTTTCTGATTGTTCATCCTCCTACTTTTCATTACTACAACTTAATTTTACCTAGGATTGGTGAATTTCAACTAGATATGGTATACAGGTATATAGTGACGATACCTCCAACAGATTACATTTCCAGAACTCACTGAAATTATTTACAGGAGTTACAGTCCCCAGATTGTCTGTCCTCCAGATTTTGGTTTCTGCAGCATAACTTGACCAAGGATTGTTAAATTTCAGCCAATTTTTTTGCATGCAGCTGTATATGACCTTAAATCAGTTCAATTTCCAACATCTCACAGCTTCATTTACAGGAGTTGTGTCCCCTGATTGTGGTTTCCATAGCATTACTTTACCAGTGGTTGTTGAATTTATACCAAATTTGACCGAAAATTTATACTGATAAGACATTCATTTTCATTTCCATTATTCTACAACATTATTTAGAAGAGTTCTGCCCCCTGATATTCAATCCCCCCAACTTTGGTTTCAGCAGCATAACTTTATTTTTAGTCTCTCTGGATTTTAATGAAATTTTAGCATGCACATTTATGATGATAAACCTTAGATTAGTTTCCTTTCTATCATTTCACAGAGTCATGTGCAAGAGTTATTTTATCTGGCCTTCTGACTTTGCAAAATTACTTTACAAAGAATTGTTGGATTTCAACCAAATTTGCAGTACAGATTTATACAAATGTGACATAGAATATATTTTCCAGCATTCCATTTAGAAGAGTTACTAGTGCTGACAGCTTCTCCTCCTGACATTCATTTCTGCATCAATACTTTACAAATGATTGTTAGATTTCAACTAAATTCGACATACAGATTTATATTGATGTGACGTAGAATGAATTTATTTTCCAGCATTCCATTTAAAAGAGTTATTGCCAATGACTGTTCTGCTCCATCAGCAATTGATGGATTTCAATAAATTTGGTGTGCAACCTTTAATATGTTGGATTTCCAGCATTTCTATATGATCGTCTCAGAGGGTTATGACCCATTATCCTAACTTTATTTCCCAACACAAATTCCTTTGTGTAAGGCCCTATTATTAACAGTAGATGTTAAGTACAATGCACCTCATTTAGTTAGCGGCCATTACTAATAGTCTTGGTTCATGATAAATACGATCTGTATTCTCTTTTTCATTTCATCATCACCATTATCATCATCTTCACAATCATCATAATCATCATCATCTTCCAACTTTGCAAAGCTGTTGACTAATAGGATTTTTTATTCTATGGTATTAATAGTGCCCTTGTTGAAGTATCACAACAGATTACATACACTGTATTTGCTGGCATATAAAACAATACTTTTTGACCAGAAAATCTTAGCTTCATCTTATTCTCTGAATCGACATATATATGGAGTATGTCATCTGAATCATTTTATCTTCTGTCACATAATTTTTCATATGGATAAAGTTTCTCTAATAAGTACAAAAATGTATGGGTAAAAAATATTTCATTTTGGGGAAGAGATCTTGGATGAAAAAATATAAGACCCCACATTTAGAAGGACTTTAAACAATTACATGATCGTAAGTATTAAAAATTAACATACATCAGATGTAATTGCACTAAAGCAGCATGCACTAGTAATATACCATTTAAATTTGATTACATATATGTGCATTAGAATTGGCAAGTTAGAAATTCAAAGACAGATATCCCATCACATTTTTCTTCTTGCACCTTACTATCCAATAAAATTATGCCCCATTATGAGAGAGAGAGAGGAGAAATGTCTTGACGATTGTAATATTGATGGTTCACTTACCTGATGACTGTGATCTTATTCATGTACAAGTGCAGTACTATATTTCATTATCAATTAATACCACTGGGTAAGCAAATCCTTTTAGTTTTAGTTACCACTTCCATTGTCCACATTGTCCAAGAATCACATGGCTTTGTAGTGGTATTTACATGCTAATTAAATATGTTACAGTAATACCTTTAATATTCATGAAACCGAAAGTTACTATGGTTTAATTCCACACAGCATCGCAAATTTTATCCTATCTGTAACTCAGGTTTTCATGTCAGCATCATTATATGTAGCTAAAAGTACATAATACATTTAAAATACTTAGTGTGAAACAAGTTAGGTTCTTTTAGTTACATTTAATGATCCTGACCTGAAAGGGTACTGAGTTACAGACAGGATAAAATTTGCCATGCAGTGAGGAACAAGGGGAAAAAGATGAAGCCGAGTTATTCTTCTGGCCTTGTCTTGTACTCAGCATTGACTTATATATGGATAAAGGAGGAAAACATTTGCCAAATTTATTTATTCGACTTATGCTCCACATCAAATTATAGGCTGGCAAATATGACTAGGCTTTATGTTACAAACTCGGTGTATAATGCGAATGGTGGAAAACTCATTGAAGAGGTGGGGTGTAGTCATGGTAATTGGGCAATTAAATTTGAAAAGTAAATATATACAGAAACAATTTCTTGAATCTATACATCCTGTGTATTTGGTAGGAAAATCACTTAAATCTGGACACATGCTTTTGAATATATCTCAGTCAGTGCTTATTACTAATCTGGTTCTGACGTAGGTCAATGAAAGCCTTATCCAGTCAATATTTACTCAGAAAACATCACTATTTCCATCTTTTCTTTGCTTCAGAAACATTGCTTAATGATGAACGTAGGCAAAAATCAAGGATACATCTTGTAAGTCTCGATATCATTTGAGAAATTCCATTTGTGCAGAGCTACAATTGTATCACAGAGATATTGATTTAAGCTAATACCACCAGCTGTCATTTTTATTTTGTTAGTGATAAAATCAGTCTACTACACCTCTCCCCACATTAACTCATGCACAGTGGAGTTCAAAAACACAGACTGCATAAGCGAGGGTATGAGTTACCTCTGAAAATTAAGAAAACAATATTCACGGTGAGAAGAGAGAAAGAAGGGTGGAGTGTTCAGTGGCTGAATATTAATTTTATAATTTCTTTGGTAATCCTCAACAAATAGCTATATTCTAATGAAATCGTTCATTTTTCTTTATAAGTTATCTTTATTGATCATGATACCTAATCTCTGAAAGATTGCTAAAACAATCCTCCAAGATGTTTCATTACACCTGACATGTTTACCAGCAAATACATTATGTATTATGTCACTGCTTTTCACATGTGAATGTGGATACATTCTAGTGTTATTGTTGAAATAAAAAAAAAATTTTCTAAGAAGATGGACATTTATTTTGAGGAACAGTAACACTGAACTTGTGTATTTTTTTTAAAAAAAAACTGTCTTATTGTTTCTCTGCAAATAATCTTGACGTTTTTACTCATCTGCAAGCAAACCTCTGAGTGCCAACTCTGGAATTTTAAGTTCAGTACAGACTTTGGATCTCACTTCTCTCTAACAAGCTATCTATGATAATTGGTTTTCTTTTACTGAGTATGACATTTGATTGGTTCCCTCACATCCTTCATTTCATTTGCAAATGATTAGGATAACTACTGATTAATTGTACATACTTGAATGACGTTACTTACACATTTAAAACAGTTTGATTGGTCAGTTGAAATAAGTTGACTCACTGCTATGATCACCAGCTCTTTCATGGGTATGATTTGCATTTAAGTTTTTTAAATTCTTCCTCCTCTACTTGATTTGATACAAAAAGACCCTAATTAATGTACAGTGCAGGTCTACTTTAACTGATTGTAACAATGTTAAGGAACACTTTTGCAAGTTGCAGATCAAAACAAAGTGGGTTCTTAAGAAAACACTTATGGGCATCATCACTTTAACAGTTTATTTACATTTTCACAGTTGAATAGAAGGTATAGCACATAATTACACTGAAAGCAAATAAAAGGTAAAAATTGAAACATAGAAATCACTTCACAAGACTTCGTTAATTGGTATTCTATTGCAAACATTTTTTATTTCTTGATATTTCATCATGTATTGTTATTTATAGTGTATTGAGAATGTTTTAAAAATAAAAATTTAACAAAATATGCAATTTCTTATTAAAAGTTGCAAATTTAATAATTTTGATTCCAAATTTCTGACCTCCATGTTTGACAAAAAAACATGATATATTAAAGTTTCATTTACAAGTTTGATCACCTCCTCTGTCTGTGTGGGTTTAAGTCTCATGCTGAGCCAGTGTGGGTATGTGAGAAAGCTGCCAATAGTATCCTTTGGGTCTAGTTCTTACTGGGGTTTTCCCCGGGTTCTTCCTCCACCAGTTGTACTGGCCACCTTATATAGTCTATCTTATGCTGAGAAATGGCTTTAAACCCAAATCAACAACAATTTTGATCACAATTTTGTGTTCAGCAAATATGGGCAAATTTTGGGGGTATTTTCTATGATTGGATAAATACCTGCCCTTGTGTGGCAAGCAGGTTTGACTATTATTTGGGCATGCTAAAATAATGGAGTGATGTAATTATGTAAAGGCTGTGTGTAACTATTAATAGCATATTGCTGAGTTTTCACTGGACTATAGCCTTTGCAGTGTATCATGCACATGTTCTTTCAGTCTACATGTAGGTTCAGTTACTGACAGTTAACTTGTAAAAGTCTTATATGTAGCCAGACACTAAAGGGCTGGTACACGTTATCTGTGTAAAGCGAGTAACCAAGAGAAAAATTATAGGAGTATTCTGTCTGGTGATTGAAAAATACACAGAGGGAAATTTGTATCACTAGAAGAAGGTACTGCCTGATGGGATGTAGGGACATTAATTAAATGGGAGTCCAGGCATTTCTAACTTAACTTCCATCACTAGCCTTTTTACAGAAACATATGTACAAAAAGCTTAGGGGGCCCTGAGTAACTGAGTGGTCTAAAGCGCTCTCCGTTACAGATCACTGCCGTCTCACCTCTGTCTGCATGGGTTCGAGTCTAAGATTCGGCAAATGTGGATATGTGAGAAAGCTTGCCAGTAGCTTCTCATGGGTCGGTGGTTCTTTCCACGGATTTCCCAGTTTCTTCCTCCACCATTAATACTGGCCGCCATGTATAGCCTATCGTGTGCTGAAAAACGGCGTTAAGCCCCACAACAACAACAACAACAACAACAACAAAAAGCTTAATAGACAATTGTGTTTGCCACTTGAGGTGCATCAAATCAGAGGATCAACTAACATGTGCTTAAAAATACTGGTGTGACTGACATGTTCTAAAGTACAGCCAACTTGACATATTTGATTTGCACTGATGGGAATTTGAATTTGGTTACAGAAAATCAGAGCTAACACTTGACAAATCAGAGATGAAACCAGATTTTGGTAACAAGTTTCATCAAAGCCAAGCAATATTTTCATGCATTTTTAAGGTCATGAATTTTTCATACTTTTTGAAGATCATGAATTTTTTAAATTAGAGGTTCCTTTGTTCTTTTGAAATTTTTAAACATGATCCATGGCTTGACCGTGTTGCATTTGAAATTGCATTATAATAAAGGGCATTTTAATAAAAGGAAGCTGTTACAGTAGTAGTTGTAGTTGTAGTTCTACTGGTTATTATGCCATGGCTGTTCTTACTACTTCTACTGGGGCCCCGAGTGGCCAAGTGGTCTAAAGCGCTCTCCATTACGGATCACTGCCATCTCACCTGTCTGCGTGGGTTTGAGTCTCGGATTCGGCGAATGTGGATATGTGAGAAAGCTTGCCAGTAGCTTCTCGTGGGTTGGTGGTTCTTCCGGGGATTTCCCAGTTTCTTCCTCCACCATTAATACATGTACTGGCCGCCGTGTGCTAAAAAATGGAGTTAAGCCCTACAACAACAACAACAACAACTACTTCTACTACCACTGCTGTTACTGCTACTGCCAGTACTACTACTACTCCTACTACTACTACTATTATAGTCTGTGGCTGATTTCTTAAAGCTGCATATCCTCCAAAACCTGATGTCAAACTGAAGTGATGACAGCATTATATACAGTTGCCAACAACCATCCATTGGACACATACCTGCAGAATTCATGTACATTGTTCAAATGTTTTCTGAGGGACTGTGTGTGTGTGCGTGTGGGGTGCATGTGTGTGTGAGACAGACAGACAGAATGTCAGCATAATACTGGCTGTATAGTGCCAATTACAGTTTAGTTAAGCACTGGCAGATCTGGGTCTTTGAAGTTTCTTAAAAGTAATCTGTTGAACAAAAAACAGAGACCCTGACCTGCCAGCACATTATGCAAGATTGGCACCATTTTCATTTAGGACCAACCAGATGTAATAAACTACTGTCATTGTTGCCATCCATTCAGGAGAAAGAGCTATAGAAAGATACTAAAGATGACCACCATGGTGGGCACATTGGATGTCAGATCGGCATCATTTTTATCTAACTAGACATAAGTTTTCTGGTAAAAAGTCCATGTTGATATTTTAAGGAGAGTATTGATAATATGATTTCCAATATGGCCACTGTGAATTTCCCAGTAGCACAATTTTATTTAGGACCAATTAGACCTTGAGATGAATGTGTGTAAAGTTTCTAAGTAATCCTACTAGTAGCTTGGAAGTAGTGATAACACACTTGTGCTAATGGATGTATGACAGACAACAGGCCATCTGATAAGTTCTTCTAGTCTGTGATCATTACAGCTAAAAATTGCAAACAGTATTTCTTTGTGTAAAAAATTACAACAAAATCCCAATGTAACCAGAAAGTAAAGACTTCAGTTGATGGCAGACTTTGTTTTCCAGGATTGTCACCATCATGATGTATATCTGAGATCCTTGTCTCACCTGTGCTTGCAGATCATGATACATTAATATTGCTTTTGTGATTCTGTTGGAGTTCATCGTGCTAGCAGATTGCAACACATTCATATTACTCTTTTGATTCTTTTGGGGTTCATTATGCTGGCAGATTATTATACATTTATATTACTTTTATGATTCTGTTGGGGTTCATCAATAAGATTATGTTTTTGAAAGTCATCATACATATATCATCATGATGTTAGCAGTATGTTAGACAATGTTCCTTGGAAACTTTTGCATCTGTTGTGAAAAATGATAAATGGCCATTTTGAAGCACATGTCTTATGAGCAGCTAAAGATGACCTGTTCCTCCTCAATTATTAGCACCATGATTGCATTTCTTTTCACTAAGAAAGCAATGGAAATGACATATAACATGTTTATTCCATTCAGTTTGTTTCTGTCACCTGCCTTTATAAGGTGTACTAGTCATATAGGTACTACTGTTAATATGTAGAATATTGTCTAGACTGTATTGCTGCGTTTGTGGTATACTGACTGTTTGTGGAACATTTCTTGCTTAAAGTAGCCAAATTCAATCTAAGGAGTGTAAGAGAGCCTAAAGTTTTCTAGCTCAACATTATAATCTGAGTCAAACTCATTACAGTGGATTCATCTTCCCAACATCCTCAATTTTAATATATACCTAAGTTTTTAAGTAGATTGTGTACATTTTTAAACAAATAAATTATGCATGTTACAGTCGGAAATCAACAATAAAGAAAAGTATTCAACCTTTTTCCACCTCAGTGGAAATGTCTAACTGAAGCACTGTTATATACCAAACTAAATTTCAGACAAATGAAACATCATCTTAGTATCATAAAACTGAATATGTCATATGTAATATTACATAAAGTAGTGGTCTTTCATATACCATGATGTGACAAAGTAGTAATCTGGCACTTACCATGGTACAACATAAAGTGGTTCTCTTTCATATATCATGATATGACATAGCAGTGATCTTTCATATACTTCAGATCTTTAACTCCTTTCCAAGCAAGTACTTATTTTCTCTTCTACAAATTATTGTATCTTTCTTTACATGAAAATGATCATAATAAATTGCAAGAAATAACTAGTTTTTCTTCTGTAAAACATTTACCTTTCCTGCAACAAAAATAAGTCCAGAGTTAACATTTTTCAAAATAAATAAAAATTTCTTTATTGGTATAAAAATCTAATTTAATCATCTACATACACATCTAAACATGCAAACCAATCTCATTTGTTTGTGTTTGGTTCCCCCATCCCTGACAATGGTTCAAAAAGTTTTTAAAATTAAAAAAAAAAATTGGAAAAACTACTTTAGGGGCATCAAAATAAAATCAGATCATCTTCCTACACATAAAAACAATGTTACTAAATTTCAGTAATGTGCAGTGGTATTTGTGCAACGATGCTAACTAATATGTAAAAGTGTAAGTTAAGAAAGGAATAAAAATTTCACAAAATAGATAAATTGCTTTGTCACCTCATAATCTACACCGGCCATCTACATAGGGCTACAAACATGCCTACTGAATTTTTATTTGTGTCTATTAGGTAGTTTTTATGCAATAAAGCTAACAAGCTTCCCCATATTAATGAATCGATGAATTAATGAGCATCTGAACAGATTTTGCCAGACTGGAATGCAAGCAGTGGGGATATAAATAAATGGTTCTTGTAATTAATACTGCACTACAAGATCATGAGATGCAAACAAACATGAAATTTTGGTACAAGTGTGTCACAGAATAAGGCAAGAAATAACTTGGTTTTGCCTTAGAACAATTTGATTATGTTCGTCGTACATGCATACAACGTTACCTAGGGTGGATAATTGTTTTTTTTTTAGTTAAGTGACTGAACTAACATGTATTCCGTTGTAGTTCGCTTGCGGCGAGAGACACTAAAAGCACGGTATGCACAGGTATTCTACCCTCACTAATGCTGATTCCCCTGAAGATTTAAGACAAGGTTTTTATCTAACTGACACACTGGTCTTTTGGATCTTGTCGAGGAGTGTACATTATCCATTAGTTCTACAGCCATAGGGGTAAGTGTTGCATTGTTATTTTATTTGATATATGAAGCATATTCAATTTTTAATGCCCTAGCGTGAAACGTTGTCTTTACCATTACGTGGATTTGAAACGATGTAAACTCTTGAATTGTTACAAATTAATATTAAGAGTTTAATTTAGTAGTATGTATTTTTAGTTTTTAATTCCGTTATTACGACCAGTTTGGTTTTATTGTAGCTGTGTGCAGCTGGGTAGCTGCGTCTGTGTGTAGCTGTTTAGCTATGTGTAGCTGTGTGTATGTGTGCGGGTGTACGACAGAAGTGCAGATTTGTAAACTTGGGCGCATGGTGGATCCATGAAGGGGAGCGTGGGGTCAATACAAGTTTGGACCAACCCAAGAATCCAGGAGAACTGTGCGATTTATCAATTGGACACGTAAACCAGGTCAAGATGTTTCATTAGCAAGTTTTACAAATATTTGAGTCACACGTGGTTATGATTGTACGAACTGTACAAATGACTGAGTTACGAGTCATGTGTTTCAATTGATTGTGGTTTCAATTGAGTACAATATTGTTGTTTACATTACATGAGATTATGTGAATCTCGCTTTCATTGTTTACATTACATGAGATTATGTGAATCTCGCTTTCATCGCTTTCATTGTTTACATTACATGAGATTATGTGAATCTCGCTTTCATCGCTTTCATTGTTTACATTGCATGAGATTATGTGAATCTCGCTTTCATAGCTTTCATTGTTTATTTGAATCTTGCTTTCATCTCATGAGATTATGTTAATCTTACCTTCCTATCTGAATATATGAATCACATTTGTTTTGTTTTTTTCACTGGTGAATGTTTGTGTTAAGTAATCGAATGAGTCGTGTGTTTGGAGCATGAAAGAATCAATATATATATATTTTATCAATTCATTTCATAAACTCCATCGTTCATCACAATGTGTTGTGTTGTCATTTAGTCCAAGCATCCATTCAGGTTAAATCCTGTTACAAAGTGCTGAAAAGCATCCTTATGTTGAAACTTGCATGTGTTCTGATTTCTGCCCAAAGCTGAGAGGCTATCTGAGCATATAAAATTGAGACTATTTGCACATATAATATTTCTGAGCCAAAAAGAGTGACCAGTTTACACATGGATCTGATGGATGTATGAAAAACATTTCTGTCTCCTTTCCTCTGCAGCTGGAGTCAAAGGAATATAAATAATAAACAAGCTAGAATTGAGTTTATAAAACATGTATGCTCTAACTCAGACCAAAAGTCTATGACCAAAATTTTCAAAATTGTATTAAAAAATTTTGAAAAAATGTTAGAATAGGATGAAAATCTAAATATATCATCTACATATGAATATGTAGACCAAATTTTATTTCATAACCTGAAGTGCTTAATAATACAGTGTTCCCCCTCTTGAACAGCACCCTCTGACCAGTGGCCTTCCAATTTTTACAGGCAAAACCCCATGACATGGACAGGTTTGTGTTTCAAAGTACCCCTTAAGGATGCCCATCCATTGAATGTAACTATGTGCAAACTGGTCAAGTAGCTATTGGGAAGAAACTGGCAATAACAAATGTGAATGGATAATTCATTATGTGGACAAAGCTCACATGGACTTCTATCCAGAGAAGCTAATAAACCAATGGTTAATCTCTAGCATGTGTACTTGGATTTATCAGCTGACACTCCTTTATTAATGTCATTCATTATTGACTGGGTTAATGTCAAACCAAATACAAAGGCTCCAAGAATCAGAAAAGCTGAGGAAACTGCAAACAGGAATCTATTTTTTCTGCTCCATGTTCCTTTCTCTCTCACTTCCTTCAAGTTGGTCACCAGTAAACACATCCCTGTAATATAAAACGATTACTGTGTTGTAACAAAATATTTAGAATACACTAATTGTTTTGTTTTTATCCAACTAGAGTTATTACTACAATTTGATCAGCAGGCCATAAAACAGACTCTTATGATGAGAAACCCAAAGTCTGGAGCATGGACAATCAGGGGAAGTAATTCCTCTGATAAAATGACAACACTAGAAATCTAACTTGTTATGGTCACATCGATATAAATCTGAATGATAAATCTGATTGAAATTCAACATTCATAAGTAAAGATAATTGCTGTGAAGTCATTCGTGAATACAATATCTTAATCAGTCAGCTGTGCTACTGGTATAGGAATTCTTTCTGTATAAGAAAAACAAGAGGCCTAAGTGTATCTGGTTTTGCTCACCTGTCATACACAACTTGTCAGTAGATCATTTCACCAAACTGGCTTAGGTGGTTTTGTTTGAACAAACACATCCAATGTAAACTATCTCCCAAATTTTATATCATGCTGATTTTATCTATTTTACTGTATCCCAACAAGAATGCTTTCAAACGATAAAGGCATAATTAATATTCAGTGTTTTGCTTATAATCAGTCATCTAAGATCCTGATAATATATACCTATTCACCAAGTTTTATCAAAAATTTCCTGAGAAATATAGTCTCTAAATCTAGCGAGGTTACAAGCTCTTCCAATCAGAGGTAAGATATCTCATGAAGTATGCAGATTTCACTTACTACAGAACCTGTCAATGATAATGATAACATAAGCTTAAGACAAAGAAAAATTTGATTGGAATCTGTTCTTCAAGGTGGTAACAAGCTTGGCCAATCAGATACAGCATTACCTCATTAATATGTACAAATCTTGCTCATAATAAAATTCATCCATCTTGATAATACAGTATTAAAATATTTAACAATTTTGATTAATCTGATTAAAATCAAATCCCCTATGTGAAGATCTGACCCTTGACTGCTTAGAAGTTATGTTTTAATGACCTTTAAATTAGCCAATGGAAATTCAGCTTTCAGAAATCTAAAACTGAATTAAATCATTTGGTACACACTTATTCTCTTCAGCCATGCTACTCAGTCTCCCAAACATGAAGACTTCATTTGATTGGCTGATAAAATTAGCAATTATGGAAATAAGATAGGTCACTAAAACATGACCCTTAAGTGGCCACTGTCAGATCTTCAGTGGAGATCTGATTTTAATCAGATTGCAATTTTGATCAAAATATGATTAGAATTATAGCTGCTAGGATGTTGACAAGCAGACCCAATCGCATGCAATATGTTGACAAGCACATCCAATCAGATGCACTATGCTGAAAAGCACATCCAATCAGATGCAATATGTTGACAAGCACATCCAATCAGATGCAATGTCACCTCATTAATATACATCAATTTAACTCAATCATACTCAGACATGATCTTAATGACATGGGCCTATTTTACAAAGTCTGATCAAAATCCTTTTTAAAAAATAATCCCTAGAGTAATAAAAAAAAACTTCATATCAGGTACAGTATTACTGCATAAACATGCATAGGTCTCACTCGTAACAAACATCATCCAACATCTTGATATCTGTCTATTTATCAAGTCTGACTAAAACTGGATCAGAAATACAGTCTCTCCAGGGGTAAGAAGCTCAGCCAATCAAATGCAAGATCACCTCAATAATATGCATAGATACTGCTCATGATAACACACATATCTAACACATATCTATAAGCCTATTTAACAAGTTTTATAGAAGTATGATAGAAAAAAAGTTACTACAGTCTTTACAAGCAAAGCCAATCTGAAGCAAATCACCTCATTACTAGGCAATGGATCTTGCTCATAATTGTACTCAACTAAGATGTTAATGATTTAGGCATATTGACCAAGTTTAATCAAAACTGGATCAGGAATACACATGCAAGATTATCTTAATAATATGTCTGGATCATGCACATTATCAGACTCATTTGAGATCTTTATCATATAAGCTAACATTTGATGTTGGATCAAAACAGGATAAAAAATATGGCTTCAAGAGTGGTAACAAGCACAGCCTATCAGATGCAGGATCACCTCATTAATATGCATGGATCCTGCTCACTTCCAAAATTGTCCATGATCTTGCTGACATATCTGTAAGCCCATATTCCAAATTTTATAAAAACTGAATCAGGATTATGGCTTCTAGAGTGGTAATAAGCACAGCCTACAAGATGTAAAATCACGTCATTAATACAACTGATCTCACTCATTATAAAAAATGTTCATGTTCTTGATGATAGCAACACATATTTCAAGTCTGATCTAATCAAAGCAGAGTTGTAACAAGTTCATCAAATCAGATGCATGATTATATAATTATATGCATGGATCTCACTCATTATCAAACCCATCCAAGATCTTGATGATGCAAGTCATACCTTCAAGTTGGATAAAAATAGGATCAGAACTATAGCTTTCAGTGCAGCAACTAGTTCAACCAATCGGATTCAAGATCATTTCATTAGTATGCATGGATACTGCTCATAATAATGAATTCCTCTGAAATCCAAATTATCACTTCATGTCTAATCAAAACTGAATCAGTAATATGGCTTCCAATGTGGTAATAAGCTCAACCAATTAGAGACAAGATAATGTTATTAGCAAGCATAAATATTCCTCATTATCAAACTTGTTAGAGATCTTAATGATGTAAAAATATATTCCAAGTTTTATCATAATTGGATCAGGAATAGTAGTAACCTCCATAAATTTAATGCAAGATCATCCAATCAGCATGTAAAGATCTTGATTATCATCAAACTCGTCCAAGATTTTGATGATATAAACTAATTTTCCAAATTGTATTGAAATTAGATCAGAAATAAAGACTTCAAAATGGTAATTAGCAATTGTTGATGGACAGATGATGTAATTTACTGATGACACATGATGGAGACAGGACCATAAGCTTACTTGGCCTAATATTTTCTAGCTAGCCAAGGTTCTGATATGTTAACCCTATCTACACCTTGGTGGATCAATCAGATATTTCTTTGCTTCGGGTCTGTGAATTTCATTGGATGCAGTGGCAAGCCATTGCATCCAATCAAATTCAAGTTGTTCAAATTTGAATGCTGTTTCTACATGAATGATGTAAGGGAAGCACACATCTGGAATGGACTCATAAATAAGCAACTTTCCATTGCTGGTCTGTGTTTGTATAAATACATCCTTTCCCTCAAATACACCTGTAATAACTTCTGTCTAGTATGTAGTCATACTTTTGATGTTAAACTTACAAGCTATCCTTCTGAAGTCAGTTGCCTCCACTATATCAGCTGATGTACAATGCACCACTGTTACATGCTACTGATTAGTTGGCATTGCATACTAAGGGAGGCAACTCATTAAATCCAATAGGTGTTGCTAGGACAAAGCACTGAAATATCTGATCGATCCGCCAAGGTGTAGATATGGTTAACATACTGGAACCTTGGCTGGTGAAGATCCAAAAATGACAGGTCTCCACTTGATGAAGATAAATATGTGAACTCAACTCCCTCTATAGTTTAAGAAACAGTTACTTACCTGGAAAAATGAAAATGAAAGTTGCTGCTAGTGATCCCAGCAGCTGTATAACAACTCCAATATTGGGTATGAAGGATGCAAGAATTATCGTGGAAATGAACCAAACAATGGTAATGACTATACGACGCAACTTCTCATGAGACTCGATAACTTCTGGTGATAATCTTCTTAAGTCTAGCCATAAACATTCAAAGGATGCCCTACAAAGATATTAAAAGAAAGGAATCACAAACATTCTATGAATGATACATTATATTCCTGCCCCATGTTTGAAACTTAAAGAGACACTAAAAGAGCAAGACTGACCACAGACAGCAATGACCCTTACCATACCCTTCTAACCCTATAAATATGTTCCTTCCCTGACCAAAAGGCAAACAACTTATCAATTTTATTGCAAGAAGATGGCTGAGAACACAGTTATAATGTAAAAACAACACAGTTATAATGTAAAACAACACAGTTATAATGTAAAATCAACACAGTTATAATGTAAAAAGAACAATGGTCTTTGTTTGGGTCCTGATCTTTAACCTATGATATTAAAATTTCAATAACTTTAAGTTTCTGAGTGCTTAAATTTCTGAGTGTTCATGATGAAACCTATATTTATCACTTTAGATGAAAATGGATGACAGCTTCTGTGTAGAGAAAAGGATATGAGCCATGGCATTTTCTGGATGTACATGTGTTTGAAACGTGTGCTTTCAATTCCGCACCAAAGAGTCAGGTGCTAATTCCAGAAATAAGTGTTCCAAACTCAAGACTGTTAAAGGACTGACATTCCATCAATAAAACAATGTCTCTATTTTTTTCAGTTACAACTAGAATAAGCTCTCAAAAGATTCTATTTCCTACAAAATAACTTTCATTATCAACCAATCCTGACCAGCCAAACCCATATATATACTCTATTTTATGTTCACCCATTTATAAACTGGTTCCCATTTTTCCATACAATTGGTACCATGTGTCCTATAATGACAAATTGACAACTATATACCAAACAGAGAAGAAATGCTTATACCTGGATCCCACACTGATTGTTTGGATACATGATTATATGAACAAAATTTATACAGAATGACAATATAATCCAACATGTTTGAGTTCTGATTTGTTCCAAGCAGGAAATGAATAGAGTATATCATACCTACCAGTAATGTATCTTAATTGGATAGTATTCAAGTCCATTCAAAATCAAATGATAACACATGATGAAAATACAGCAGTTATACTGGTTTTAAGCTGCCATCTGATTTGCTGCCCTGCTACATCAAAGTGGGAACAGTTAAATACAGACTTTGAAACCCAAATTATCAGATTAAAAGAAAACAATTTGGTTCTGACTGTGTTGAATAATTACTGACATGAAATTTAATCATGACAAAAATAAGTACTGGTAGTCAAACATGGCTACTACTACCATTACTAAAAATAATACTTTTTATCATGAGGATAACTCTGTTATAATATACTATTCACACCTGAGACTCTCAGTATAAAATGTACATTAAAACATGCTTAAGCATGTTATGTATATCAATGTATATTTCAATATTTACCATTTTAAAAAGTTATCTTGTGGGGGGGTAAAACTAATTTTAATTATGTAATACTTACCTGTCACGATCATGTAGCTTCATCTTTCCACAATGGAAAATCCTCTTACAAGTTAGATGCACCATTGTCCTTTTCTAAAAAAGTTTTAGAACATGTGCATCAACCCGGTCTGACTTCCCATCACAGGTCCATATGCAATAGTGTATCCTTATTCTTTTCTAGGACCTTGACTAATAAAGGATATCATGGCAGGATGGGAGGATGGCATCTAATAGTAACAGGTAAATATTACATAATTAAAATTAGTATTTACACTTCAAAAACAAAACTAAATTTTAATATCACTAATACTTTACCTGTTGCTATTGTTAAGTTGAATTTGTCAGTAAGGACATGGCTGATGGGCTGTGAAGTACTAAAATATGGAAAACTTGCTCACCTTGTAGCTCAAGTACTCATTTGCTGTTATGTAGCAGCAGTCTGGGTCACTGTCTCTTTATAGGACACAGAGAAAACATACCTTGGTTCTGGTTTGCTAAGGACTGTACATAAAAAAGCTTTTGTGTGATCAGCAAAACAGAGCCTTCATAATAAATATAACTCTCTGACTGATAACATAATTAACACTGAAGTATGATCATAATTCTCACTGATGCATACACATCCGTCCTCAATTGATAAAGCATGAAGTTCATTTCTTCTCCATATTGATGCAACAGCTAGAAGAAAGATGGTTTTATTCACAAGATTTTCAAAGACAGCCTCTAAGGTTCATAAGAGGTTTTATTCAGAGTCCACATGAATGGTTCCATCTTGGCATCAATAAGCAACCTCTGCAGCTTGAATACTTAATAAGAGGTGGGGACCTGAGCCAATGGGCCAGCCTCTGGAGAATTTAACCAATGGGCCAGCCTCTGGAGAATTTAACCAATGGGCCAGCCTCTGGAGAATTTAACCAATGGGCTAACAATTGGAGAATTTAACCAATGGGCCAACAACTGGAGAATTTAAGAGTGTTTGAAAAGGCAGCCCTAAAAACTTTGACTGTGGAGACTGAACAAGATCTCTCCTTGAAAAAAGAGGGGCTGCTAAGATTAACATGTTTCATAGTGCACCAATCAAAGAAGATTTTCAACTTTGCACCATAAACCTTTGATGAGGAATGTAACCTGGCCTGGATGATGCAATTGGCAACCTTGCTCGAAAACATTGCCTGGCAGATAGATCACTTGTGATGAGCCAAGCATGAACAACAAGAATCTGAGGACTGGTGTAAAACAGAGTAACTGTGTCTCTATAATGTTTCTGGCAAACAGTCCAAGTCCAAAACATTTCTGGTAAACAGTTCAAGTCCAAAAAGTTAAGAAATGTGTAAAACACTGAAATCTTTCTATCAAGTCCTGAAGATCTTATCAGGCAGTCAACATATGAATACAAATATGCTAACCAAATTTCATTTTTCTGTGTTGTGTAGTTTTGTGCAATCTGGCTAACAAGCTACTTGGGACTGATGGACAGGACCAATTCACTTCACTGCTAGCAGTTTGGCATAAATATCACTGTGACAATATTAGTGGGCATTTTTATTATCCAGCAAGTGAGGCATATCAAAGCCATATCGTAAATGAGACAACGCATTGCTATGATAAATGTATTTTCACACTTACCTGCCACAAAAAAGCAGGATTGGATATGTTGTGTAGGTTTTAACAGCAATGAGAATCACAGCCATTAAAATGACAGGAGAATGGTCATACGATAATAGAATGTCACTGGTCACTTTATCCCCAAATGTCAGATAGCCAAAAGCAGCAGTACCGGTATAAGTTATAACACATATTAACATGGCAATGCCCGCAGTCTTGGAGAAGTCTCGTAGATTTCTTCCCTCCATACAGGAATATATAGGAATGACACTGACATGGCACTGAAACAAAACAAAAGGCCCTTGTGGGCCTGATATCACTCACTTGGCTTAAAGAACTTAACAGTTGACCATTTCACAAAGCAGTCTTATGTAGCATTGTAAAAACACAACATATCCAAACTACATCCCAAACTTTATATTATGTCAGTTTTATCTACTTTACCAAAATCTAATAAAATTATTTCCAATGATATAAGCATTATAATCTTATAAAATTTATTTTTAATGATATAAGCATTATAATCTGATAAAATCCTTTCAAACGATAAAAGCATAATTAATATGCATAGTCTCCTGCTCCTAACTGAAGTCATTCATGAGCTTTAAAAGTTAAGTTTCCAGATGAAACTTGTAGTCTACAGAACCATGTCTTTCAACATTATAACTCACATTTTTTTCGGTCCATGGGTCTCCTTATTTTTTGTAATTAAACTTGTAATTGTTTGAGGAGAAAAGAATATCTGGACAGGATTTTTTTAATTAAATGCTCGAAATCCAGAAAAGGAATTCCAAATAATTTGTGAATTAAGGCAATGAATATATAAAATGCCATAAATCAATAATAATACATGTGATAATGTACAAATAACAAATGTTTCCAGCACTTTAAAATGAAAATACTAGCAACTGTCAAACTAATTCACCACAAATATAAATGCTCTTCCAAATATTAAAAAATTTCAGCTGTGTCAAAAAGTTTAGAAATAATTATTTGCAAATAAATTTATAACCATAAACATGGCATTTACACAAATGTTTTTGGAAGCAAAATCATTAGAAAAAAAACAAAATTATTTCCAAACAATTATCTATAATTGTTTAAAGAAATTCTTACCTTTAATTATAATACTACATGTAATTTATGCATCCTCAATTCTTCTCTAACAATATACTATCTCTCCAGTAATAAATTACAAATTATTCATTTTTAATAAATTGTTTCAATGATATTTATAATGTTTGAGTTCTGAAATTCTTTTTCTAAAACAGACTTTCATAATTTTTCCAAGAGGAATAACCCTGTAACATCAATTCTGGGATTCTCAATAATCAACATGATATGTTACCCGTGCTTCTTGGCTTTTGGGGGGAGGGGGAGGGGAGAGAGAGAGAGAGAGATAGCGAATATTTGAAACAAAACCCACCAAAAATGTATAAAATTGCATTTGATCATGACTTGAGAAATATTTCGGCGAATTTCATTAATATGTGAAGATCTTGCTCAAAATAAAACTTATTTGACATCTGGTTCCCTTGAGGTTGTGTGGTAGAATCCTGTCTCTATCCAAATTCATACAAAAGGCACCAAGTTGTTGCTAAGACTCATAAACCAAATATGAAACAAAATGGGGTGGGCTTGGAGAGAAGGGCACATTGTTTACATGTCAAATGCCAAGGCATAAATTAGGGTTTTAAAATAAAACAAGAAGCTGATGATGGCTTACATATCAAGACATTCCTGCAAGCGTTTGGTAAATTGGTGCTGTATACGTGTTAGGCCAGACAGACACATGAATGCCAGGATACCAAAGTGATCGTGACGAACGGGACAATGCTACAGTGTCAGAGCATAGTTCCATCACTTGAGAACAAGGCACATTGCTAAAAACTTTGACCAATTTTTTCTTCATCCAAATTCTTCATTCAACAGGAGATGCAAACTGGTTAAATCAAGGACTCCATAATGACCCAGATAACTATGACACAGAGAGAAAAAGGAAATATAATGGTAAATTTTTTATGAGCTTTAAATTATGACAGATAAATGGAAAATGTAATAAATTAAATTTGCAAATGTATACAATCACAATCCAAACAACAGATCATGTCCGTGACTCAAGGATGAATAAAATTAAAATCTGGTGCCAATAAAACAAACATTGTCCACTTACCTGATAACCAAAACATATTGTTGGTACTACAATAAAGACATCCATCCATTCATCTGGTCTGGAATACAAGAAGAAACTGATTGTGTTAAGTGGTTCTGGTGAATTTTCTAAAATTTCTTTTTTACATGATTTAAATTTTTCTCACACGATAGCAATGAAAGTGCATTGCTAAACCCATTTCTTATTTTTGATAGTCAGCTGGTGACACACCACCTTATGACATATTACAAGGTACATAGCAAGACTGACATCCAATGGTAAATGCAGAATGGTAGAGATATCCTAAAGTAAGTTTAATGTTGAATACATTTTTTGAAAAATGGTGTGCATATTATATTGAGCTATACAGAATCTTAAAATATTTAAGCACCTTGTCTGCAACATAATTCATTTCAAACACCTTGTCTGTGACATAAATCATTCCAAATTCATTGTGACATAAATCATTTACCTTGTCTGTAACATAAATCATTTCAAATACCTTGTCTGTGACATAAATCATTTCAAATTCATTGTGACATAAATCATTTCAAACACCTTGTCTGTGACATAAATCATTTCAAACACCTTGTTTGTGACATAAATCATTTCAAATTTATTTTGACATAAATCATTTCAAACACCTTGTCTGTGACATAAATCATTCCAAATTCATTGTGACATAAATCATTTACCTTGTCTGTAACATAAATTATTTCAAATACCTTGTCTGTGACATAAATCATTTCAAATTCATTGTGACATAAATCATTTCAAACACCTTGTCTGTGACAAATCATTTCAAACACCTTGTTTGTGACATAAATCAATTCAAACACCTTGTCTGTGACATAAATCATTTCAAACACCTTGTCTGTGACATAAATCATTTCAAATACCTTGTGTGTGACATAAATCATTTCAAACACCTTGTCTGTAACATAAATCATTTCAAATTCATTGTGATATAAATCATTTCAAACACCATGTCTGTGACACAAATCATTTCAAACACCTTGTCTGTGACATAAATCATTTCAAACACCTTGTATTTGATGAAGAATGCAATTTGATGATTATCAAGGATAATTCTTTACACTCTTTGATCTAACAAATTAGATAGATAATGGTTTTGTGGAATATAGCATCTTGCCAGTTAAAAGACATTATGATATTTAGCTTTCTTCTTACACTGGCATCTCAGAAAAATCCAGCATATGAGGTTACAAACTTGAAGTATATAGTAATATTATAGTAAAGTTTCAGTTGAATATAGCAACTGATACAGGAAATATATGACAAACCAAAGCATCAAAATTAAATCCATGCATTTGATAAACAAAGTTTTGCAAGACATTCTGACTTCAAACTTCCTAATATCTGAAAACAAGAAAAAACAAAGTATATTTTTGAAAACTTCTGATGTTTAAAAATGCATGTATGTATGTATTTGTGTATGTAGTTAGCTAGGTAGATTGGTAGGGTTTCATTACACATTAGTACAACAGTAACTATATGGTATCCTAAACAAAAAATTCATACTTTTTTAAGAATATTCAAGGAAGTACATATCATTTCTTCATTGAAGAAGACTGTAACTGTACACAAAGTAGCTTGGAAAAACATGGTCATGCAAATATAATTTTTTTAAAAAATCCAAATCGTAATGACCATCTTGAAAACTACTGAAATTTGCAATTTTCAAGGTTCTTGCTTCTTTAAATAAAAAAGGACATATATCCTAAATACGTAAGCTAATGCTTAAAATGTTACAAGTTTAGTCTGTAATGGTGTTCTACATTAGCAAACCTACGTGGATAATTACCAACATCTGAGGAAGACTTCTATATACAACAACTGTTAGTTTTCGGATGCATCAGAATAAAAAGAAAGATTTTATCCAATTACGGTATGTAAGTGCAAATAACAATACATCTAGGTAATATCTATTCTTGATTGACAAGTGTAATCTCTTCATTAGTAACATGCCTTACTGCCACTGGTCATGAGCAACAAAATTTAATGTTCAACCTGTACCTCAAAGACAGTTTCCAATTTTATTTTTCCTTCCATTAATATCTCTACAATCAGTCTCCCCCATCAAATGTATATCCTTTGCACTATCTTCATTAGAAATAGTCTCCCCTTTGTCTAATAATAAAAGCATTTCTAGAATTTGTTTCACAGCAGATTATACATTTTGTGTTAACTGCTTTTATGTCTATTTCCTCAGGAAGTCTTATTTGGTGTTTTTGAGTAATAGTGATTTCTCATGCTGTCCACATGTAATAGTGGTTTTCTAACAGCTCTGTTGGTACATTAGTGTTTTCTAATGGATGTTTAGCTTTTGTTTTCTTCTGTATCTCAAGATACATCTGATCTATTTGGAAATTCATTTGTTATTGTATATGCAAGAATTATTTTGTCACCTTAATATACAGGATTAATAAATGATTGTCTTGTCTCACCTACATTTCAAAAACCTTCTTTACTTAAATTATTGATAAAATCAGAACCAATAGGTTCAGTTTGCGCTGAGCTGAGTATTTACTTAACTGATAAACTGCTTTCTGAACCTGATCAGTGAATGCTTTTGAACATCTGAGAATGAACAGAAAAAATATTTTTTTTCACAAATCTCTCTCCTACTGTGAAACACTTTATTTTTGTATGTCTAAATTTCACGGTTTGGTAATAAGTACATGTTTGTGGGTACCTAATTTCATGTATCCATCATCAAAAAAAACAATGATGTATATGCAAATGATTACATCAATATTTACTTCCATGCATTTGCAAGCTGCAGTTATTAAGTTGATTAATTACGTTATTCATTGCTAACTTCTGGCATAACTGCAGAAATCTTAATGCCTGGATGACCTTGACCTTGTGGTCCAAAGTTAGATCCATGAAGTTTCTGATGAATGCCAGTATTATTAATATGTGTCTTGTGATGGTGGTGCTAAAGGGATTTTTACAAAATATGCAAACCATAACAGGAAAGATATGAACATCTACATTTAAGCCATTTCCCAATAAGTGGCTTACCTGCACACATGACAAAGTAGGACTTTGGCAAGACCTGATTGAAATGGGCTTTGAGAAAGTGGGACTAGTCTTCTGATGGTTTATTTAACAGTCAGCTGATTGATATGTACAAAAATGTATATATAAATGGAAATAATAAATGTCCATTGGGAAATAAAGAAGGACACAGACAACATGTAAATCTCTATTTATTTATTATACATAAGGATGGGTCATTATTGGCCTACAGGAGTTTCAGGCTCATTAAATTTTGCATTCATACTAAATTGTAATCAATTAGTTCCAGTTTTTATTTATTTGACCTATTGTATATTTCACACTGTCAGCACTATAGATAACCATGGAATTAAAACAAAGAAAGAAACAGGTAATGCCTTTCCACTGCATATGATGGAAGGGGGCATAGGGGATTTTGGCTTTGGTAGATATTTAACTGTGACTTTAAATTCATGGTCTAGCTCAACAATGTAAACCATGAAAATTAGAACCAGGGAATTTAAAGTGTTTCATAGTATCAAAGAAAACTTATACATTTCCACCATTCCTAAATGATCACTTTTGTTTTCAAGCTATTTACCAATAATTTCCATCCATCACAGTAGAGTTGTAAAATGTCAAATCCTCTCTGCAAACCAAATGATGAGTCATAAAAATGTACATTATCTATCATCACCATACATTAATAAAAACAATTTTATCATACTTATTTATATCTCATCAACATCATTAAATAATTCATCAACCAGAACATGCATATACATTACAAATAAAAATTGAGAAAGACATCTACCTTGGTGTACACCTACAAAGCATGAAAAGTTTTACTCTAAGTGTATTATGAGACTTATCCTTTGTATACATCTGAATAACATCTAACATTTTGCCATGAATCCCTAGTTTAATCAATTTACATCACAGATTATCAACATAATTAATGAATCCACAATGTAATTTCTTACCACTAATTATCATATAAGTAATTAAACCATGCAAAACATATATCATCTCAAGTCCCCATACTCTTCATATAACCTAACTGTGATTGAATACAAACATCCAATTCATCAATCTAACATTCAAAATACCTATGAAAAGTTTTCAAGGTGAAACTCAGTAAAATAATGCCTCTGTAATCCTAAAACCATGCTGACAGTTTAGCTTGCCTTTTGCATTTTTTCCATTGCAATTCCAGCATATAGGAGACACTGATCAATTATGTGTTTTACATATTATTTACTCATGATGGCTAGTAAATACAGGTACATGTCTAATGCACAACACAATGATCCCAAATAATCAATGTTGAGAAATGTCAATGAAGTATGAAGTCCACATTGACTTAATGTTTAAATGATGATGATGAATACATACCACAGACAATCCACACAAAAAGTACATAACCCTACCATTAAGACTGCTTGAGACACTGACCTAAAAATGTAGTTCAAAGACATGGAAGCATAAATTTAGGACACAGTGACCTAATTTTGATGTGATGATTAGTATACTGGATCCAGATTGAAAGCCACATGTCTGCACATTGAAAACTGTATGAAAGTAACAAAACTGCTACAGGTAAAAGACATCAGTGAAATGTAAAATGTATGTCATGGTGACCTACTTTCAATATGACTGTTTAGTACTCCATGTTTGACCCAGACACTAAACTACAATATTCTAAATGAGAGAGTGCATGAAAATATCACCTTGAGAAACACAAAACTAAACCAAGGAGAGATAGAGAGAGGACAGACTAAGGGCAGATGAGGGTAATACACAGATGAGGTTAATACTAAATGCCCCATTCACATCTTAGTGCCTTCTGAGATCAGACAAAAAGTTCAATTTAAGTTCAGATGAAAGATGATTTCAAAACTTTGGATAAAACAAACTTTAATATGAAACATTTCACTATATACTATAATAAAATAAGTAAAAAGTGTATTAAAATCTAGCACAAACAGGCAAGAAAGTGCTTATAAATACAAAGAGTGAAACTGAAATGTTATTTTCATGTATATCCATTTAACCAATACCATGAACACAAAATTTAACCTACAGTGTACATTTAACAAACCTCAACACAAATTTTATTAATGTCAAACTTTTCCACCAAAAATTACAAACGAATCAGTAAATTTGGGTATGCAGAATTGAATGATGATATGCAATGCTATTTAATACACAGAAGTGAAATTTAAACATGTTTCATTGGCACATGCTATAAAGAAAACATTAAACACAAACTTAAACCTGTCTACATAAAAACAAAATTTACAATTGCCAACTGTTCCCATAATCTGTACAAACAAAATTAGTTATACTGAATGAAAAAAATTAAATAAGGTCAAGCACATGCCATTTATATCATATACGTGAAAATGAAAGCACAATTTCTTCAGACAAATAATAAACAAATCATAATGCACTTCAATGAAACACTTATGCCCAAAAGCTACCCCCCCCCAATAAAATTCGTTAAAAATGTATTTAAAAAAAGTACTGATCTGGCACATGCTATTTAACACACATAAGAAACATTTACACACAGTTTCTTCCTATAAGCTGTATATACATCTTAAACAAACTTTAACCTGAAACATTTTCCCATAAATTGCGAAAAAATAAGATTTAAAAAGTCAAGGTCATTTTATGTAACACTTGTAAGTGACAACGAAATGCAGTTTCTTCTTAAAAGAAATAAATAAAACCTTAACACAAACTTTAGCCTTCCCCCTATACCGAGCAAATACAGACTGGAACCAAAATTTTTCAACTTAAATAGTGAAAAAAATTTAAAAATTTATTTTTTTAAAAATGTACAAAATAAGGTTAGGCATATGCTGATGAAAACATTGCAGTTCCTTCCAATAATCAAAACTTAAAATATGAACTGCTGTCTACACCCTCCAATGCCGATACTACAGACAACAATGGTATCATAACATAAACTCCCTACACTTCATGCAGTTGAGCTAAATAGCAATTTCAAGTACATGAGAATGAGAAAATAAATAAAGTAATAAAATTCAAATGATAAATCTTACTTGGCAGGTTTGAAAATTAAATAATTTATTCCACTTGATGATAAGCCATATTCTAAACTGTCCTATTTAAAGAACCGTAGCCACTCAGCGATAAGTACACATGCACTGAAAATTCAGGCGATCATTTGCACGGATGAGATACACGAAATAATTGGCAGATTTTCTGCCTCTTTTACTCCATGGAGAATACACGCAAGTCTGTAAGCAGACACTGTTGGCACTCAATATTATTAGAACGTAGTAATGACATGATTATTATAAAGAAATGTCAAGGACAGTACCATGCTCAAGAGAGTACATAACGGACAATGAAGTTGATAGGTTGGAAAAAAAGCTCTCAGCATAATAGCAGAACATATACAGGAAATGAAAGGAATTTGTTTGCCAGTTCTCATTCTTCATCATAATAATCATTATTATTACTATTTTATTGTTATTAATAGCTTTTTGCTACTAATGTTGTTAGTGTTGTTGTTAATGCAGGGATCATGCTTTGCTGTTCATATTATTACAATTATTATAACTGCTAATAATGTTGGTGGTTTTGTTGTTAATGCAGGAATCATGCTGGGGTTCGACAATGTCTCAAATTGTGATTTATTTTCCTTATTGGCGACAAAATATACCATCTGATTTTTTTTGCAAAATCATTTTTGGCTGTTAAAAAATATATATACAGTCTTGGGTTTGGAACTGAGAAATTCAAAGGCACCATGACTGGAAGCCGCAAATTTGGATATAAATTTGCACTGGAATCTATTGTTACGTAAACAAATCCTTTGTTCATGTTGACAACCATCCCCCCTCAACACGGCAATGTTATATCATAATCCACTTATGCTGATGTCTGGCCTTAGTACTCTGTTCTGTAATATAATCCAAATAGTGATGCTACCTGACTATAGTCTGAATATACCTTACTGGTTTGTTTGTACCCCCCTTACCGATTTAAAACAAAAAGCACAAATGAGATAAAAGATGCACAGAACTTAGTTCATTTATTGATATCAAACCTGATTATGCCCAGGTGGGACCCTAACACCATTATCGTCTGTGTGTTTCATTCCAAATGGAAGTTTTCAGTGTAAAAGATGGCCCTGTTCACCAGTCATTTCCAGTTCCTGGACAAGTCCATTTTCAGCAAAGGGGTGTCTGCATGACCACACATGTATGTATATAGAAGGAAACTACTATGTCATCTGCTTCCAATATTTACAATGTCTAATCAAGCAAAGGAAAATAATGAAAACTACTAATTTGACTTTCACGTGGATTTTGTAAATTTCTATGTACATGTGTACAAAGGGATATAAATCTAAACATTCAACATTATGGTAGTTTACAGAATTATTCGGCAGTTACCGAATAGGATGAATTATGTCACAATGTTGTCTGAGGAAATCAACTCGCCCACAGTGTATGCAACATGGTGCCATGTTAGTATGGAAAGTCCATTAAGCATGAAAGGTGTAGAGAATGCCAGTGTTAAGGTCACTCTGGTCACACTCAAGTTACAAATTATAAATCAGTGAATTAATTGACTAAGTTCTGTGCACTTTTTATCATATTAAAGGTTTCCATTTTTAAATCGGTAGGGGGTACAAACAAATGGGAAGGTATATTAAGACTATAGCTACAATCGACTCACCTCTGAAGGCGGGAACACGAACGACTACAATCTACAGACAATGGCAATTTTTTTCTTTTTGAAAAATGTACCATTAAAAGTAGCTTCACTGAAACTTCAAAGAAAACTGATTACCTTTGAAGCATCAATCATTCTGTATATATACTAAGCAAATTTTTAAAAAATTGTCTCTGTCAATGTTATACAATTGTTAGATGTTGCCACAGCAATAACAAACAGGCATTTCTTTGGTCCTTCAAAGAGGACCTTTAGTGGCACCTTCCATAACACATGAGCCTTCATCAATGCAAGCCAAAGACCTTTGATCAAAGGAAGTCAGCAACAAACTTAAATAAAAGCATTGTTTCATTTTTCACAGTGACTGAAACTTATATTTTGTGCTGTGAAAGTTTCCTGTTTGCAACAAAAAAGTTCATGCTTACAATCACTACCAATGGCAGCATAAAACCCAAATTAAAGTTCCAATATTTTGAAACAACAGATATCTGGCCATTGAGCTAAATGAAGGTGGGACATCTCACAAGAAAGTTAAACTTTTTAATTTTGTTCAGATGTTTTCATTTCCTTACGAACAGCCTCATCCCCTTGGTCGCCTTGGCATGATGGTAGTTGTCTGTCTGACCAAAATCTAAGCCAATTTAAGTACATGTACATGTAGCATATAAACAACTATACAGCCACATGCTACTAGGATAATGAATATCAGAGTGAATTGTTTCGTGAAACATGTTTGTTGACAATGGGATATAGAACAAACGAGGACTACCATTTTGTATATATATATATATAAATTATAAAATAAATATATAAATAAAATTATATATATATATATATATATATATATATATATATATATATATATATATATATATATTT